>CAVNYN010272091.1:0-26508 GCA_963692815.1 Nyctanthes arbor-tristis | reverse complement strand
AAAATTTGACGACCGCAATCTAACTGTCTTGAAATAAATGCATCGTTTAATCAAGTTATGGAAGTACACGGCTGTAAAATTTTTTTTTTGAAAAAATATACGACAAGATTATGATTTCACAAAGAGTTTTTAGTTTAAAGTTATATAGTTAAAGCCTTGATGAAATGGTACATTCACTCAGAAGATACGACAAACCATTTTTTTTTCCGGGTCAATTTGAACTATTATCACAATAATGTAATGGAATTAGATGAAAGGTCAATTTAAGAGCTTTGTTTGATGTTTTTTATTTGGGTAATTTATAATGAAGAGGGAGGTAGAATATATATTAAAAATATAAAAATGTGTGAAATATTTGGTTGCAATTAAATAATTGTCAAATTAAATACTAAATCAATTATAGATAAATTTATAAATTAAGAGAATAAAGATAATTAAATAAACTCTAGGTAATAGGGACACTTAACCAAAAAAGTTGAAGTTAATTGTGACAATTTTTGCGTAATTGTCGTACTGCCACATCATCCTTCGGCTAAAAGTCAAATGACGATCAACTTTATATCAATGGATAGCAAAAAAAACATAAACTTGTACTTTGGAATCTTATCATCATTAATTAATACCAAATCAATCTTATCATCATCTATCAATAAGAAATCCAAAATGACGCACATTGCTGAGAAATTTTACTTACCAAAACAATAAACAAAACTTGGATAAAGTATGTACGTGTGAAAGTTTTGCTCTTCCGATCTCAGATCGGGCTCGACTACTAATTATAGAGGCTATGACATCTGTGTCAGGTGACGTGACCTCCTGTAATTGATGATCGAGCTCTAAATTCAAAGTCAGATCTATTTCTATAGATGGATCGTGTACGTATGCGCCTATTGAGCAACATAGGGCAATGTGCATGGAGAGATGTGAAGTGGCTGTTTTTTATTGATAGTCGGGTTTCATACATAAAGATCGGTCTGATTCTCTGGAAAATAGCAAGTACATTCTGCATGTAGAAATTTTTTTCGTTTATTAAGCCTTTTCTTTTTTCCTTTTCAATCTTGTGGTTACTGTGTTTAACTATCAATAAAACAAATAATTGCAAACCTGAATCCACCCGCGCACACACGCGCACTCTATTTTGGCCAATTGAAATGAGCAATAATTTTTTAAGCCATGCATGATTTAGATTCTTGAGAATTTGTTTGGTAAAAAAGTGACTTTTTCTAGAAAATATATGGCTGAAAACTATGAAAATATTACGAATCTACATAGTAGATTATTTTAATAGATAAAATATGTAGTCGAAAATAAGTTTGAGGGTGTGTTGATTAAAAATTCCAAACCAAACAAGGACTAAAACTCACTTAGTTTTAAATCATTTTTACTTATATATATGAAATAATACTATTTATCTGGTCTCTAGTTTAATTGTCATTTCTTTATTGGTCATTGAATAAATAAAGACCCTTATGTATTTATGTATATCAACTCATTTTCCAATACAGTGATACCAGTGAGACTGAAGACTGGTCTCTAATCTAAATAAATAGCATAACTTATAAATATGAGGGTCATTAAAATAGCCAATATTTTAATTTTTATGTAGCTACATATACATGACATGCATATATATATATATATATATCTCTATATATATATATAATCACATGAGATATTTAATGTCATAAACAACACCCACATATCGTTAAAGATAATTTTTGGCGCTTGTAGTAAGATGAGGTTATCAATTTCGTAATCACAAAGGTACTTGTATGCTACTTCCTTTTAAACAAATATATTTCAAAAGCGCTACACAAGTATCTCATTTGAGAATTCAAGTATGAAGTTAAACCAAAAATAAATAAATACTAAATAAATAAATCATAATTAAGCAACATGACCAAATTTGTAATGAAATTCTATAGAATTAGATCTAGCTCTTTGCATTAAGCCAGAAAGTCAATAATAATCCGCCAAGTCACATGAAAAATCTACCATCATGTGACTTGGCAAATTCTTATTGGTTATATAGCTCTGTATAAGGAACCAGATCTAATAATTTTATAGAAAAGTTTTGAATTGTGTACTAACTTTCTAAAACACTAAAAATTAAAACAATTTTGATATCTCTTAAAAAAATAATAATAAAAAACAAGTGTCCATTTATGGAAGCCACATGCACATATGGCGCCACATCAACACCACATGTATGCCATGACACTGACATGTCTCTGTTATGGAGACTAGACCACGCAGTCTTTATGTCAAAATTGTATATTGATCATGATATTAATCTGGCAAGCAATCCTATATATTTTTATTCTTTTTTTAACTTAAAAATAAATAATAATTACCGATCCCAGGGAGATTTTTTCCTCCACAGTGATTAAAAAAAAATTTAGTACTTTATGTCACTTTTCTTCCTTTTTTTCTCAAATTCTCTTCTTTTCCCATTCTTCTTCCACACACAATTAATTCTACAGCTAAATTCACCGTTCAATCAGCAAACGAAGGAATGTCGTACCTATGATATATGTACGCTAGAACTCTTTCCTTTTTATGTTTTTTTCCTTCTCTAAAGTCATCTCTAACTTAAAACTCTATTTTCTACTCCTCTAACTCTAAAATTGAGATTTATATCTCTATTTCTTTTCACTTTCTCCACCTTATAATCTCTAAATTTTATCTAAATCTCTATATTTCCTATTGGGTTAATTCACAAAAGTCTCTAACCTTTGAGTTAAGAATCGGCGGATGCCCAATCTTTTTTTCACTCTCCTGGATTCTCAACCTTTTATAAATTCGCATGATATGCCATTTTTGCCACTATTCCATTAATTTGTTTTCAAAAAATAACAGTTATACCCTTAGCTTTTTAATTTTAAAAATAAAATCTTTAAAAATAATAAAAAATTAAAAAAAAAACCCTCCCTCACCCCTTCTCCAAGTGCTACAGTTCCGACAGCCAAAATGAGGGGTGATTACCTACAACTATGCTGCTAGCAATGTTTGTAGACCGCTGTCATTTCTGACAGTATTTTTAAAGGGGTGAATCCCCTTTTTTGGCTACTGGAAATGATAGCAGAGGGGGGCTTCACCCCTCCTCCTATTTTTGTTGTCGGAAATTCAAAAATACTGCCGTGGGGGTTAATGCCCCCTATCCCCCCCCCAAATTTTGGCTGCCAATGCTACCGTTTCTGGCAGCAATTGTTACCAGGGAGGGGATGCCGTGGGAGTGGGTGTTTTCTTTTCTTTTTTTAGAGTTTTTATTATTTTTAAAGATTTTATTTTTAAAATTAGAAAGCTAAGGGTATAACCGTTATCTTTTAAAAAATTGACGAAATAGTAGTAAAAAGGATTTATCATATTAATTTATGAAAGATTAGGGCTCAGGAGAGTAGAAAAAAGGTTGAGAACCCACTAGATGCTTAGCTTAAATGTTAGAGACCTTTTGTGAAATTAACCCCTTTCCAATTTAACTTCATTTACAATCATTTAACATATTTTACAAATTGAAAAATTAAATATCAAGCATAATGAAAACTCAATTAATCGAGTAATTAACTCAATTAGTCTAGGTTAATTAAACGAGATGTTTGGTTGATTTTTTGAAATTAAAGTATTGATTTTGACGTCTGAATCCAAGTCGTACATCATATTTAAAGACACAAGCTAGAAAATAGATAGAATCAAAGGCAGTTCAACTAATGACAACACCTGAGGAGAACATTATTCATCTCAAATAGGACTACTCTATTAAATACACAAGAAACAAAAAAATTATTGTAATCAACAGACGAGATAATAAATACGAGATAACTCAAATTATATGAGATGATTAAAAAAGGTGACAAATAAAATATAAGGACTAAAATGAATAAAAAATATAAGAACTATGAACACTGAAAAACAAAAAAAAAGTTGGGACTAACTTGCAATTTATGGAAATAGCATTTCTGCAAATTGCAAGATCTCCAAGTTGGATCTCTATATCTACAGTTGGAGATTTACTGTTGTCATTTCCAAAATAGAGATGGCATTTGCAGGTGGGTCGGAGAGCACTCACACTTCATTTTGGAGATGGACACTCCGAAATATTGGAAATGGCTTAATCAAAACCGATCGATCAAACTTTTCCTTATCATCACCATCATTGATATTTCCGCTAAGCACATGCTTCGCAAAGATCTCCTCTTTGAGCATATTTATTTCCAGTGAGAAATGGCTTCTTTTCCACTAGAGCGAAAATTTCTTGGCATGCTCTCCCTTTCTTATGTTGAAAAAGATTCCACATGATCATTTGCAACAAAATCACATTATTGGAACACAGCTTTTTCCATTGGAAAGTGATTATAACTAGCTCACATCACCGTTCTATTTACACTCATCCTACATTGGCTTCGCCCCTAATTAAAGATTTTTTTTTTTTTTTGGCTGCAAGACCTAATTGAAGATATTGGGTATATTAAAAAAAAAAGGGATATTTTGATTAAAAAAACAAAATAAATAATCTTTAATTTAAAAACAGGTATATATATGTGAGACACTTTTAAATGGGTGAAGTACCCACCCAAACTTTATTTCTGATGTACTTTGTTCTCATGGTTCCATTGAATAAATTTCATTCCTTCAAACAAAAACAAAACTATATATTTATTTAGGATATAATAATAATAATAACAACAACAACAAAGCTCATGTAATTGGGACAGATGGGGAGTACATAGAAACACTATATTCCATCAAAGGCTTTCATTTCCCTTTCTAGAGTACCTAAAACAGAAAACAAATTTTATGCCTCCTTAATTCGTACAGAGGAGATTCTTTGTAACGTTTACGAAAGAAAAATGTGCAAATGATGATAAATATATTGTAAGGTCAATTTTGATCCAAAATAGATCAGAAAATAGACACACATCCTGACGACTATTCCCCCCCTCCCCACCAAGATAATAGTGAAGGACGAAGAGGGTACCTACATGCAAATAAAACTAGTATATGTGGTGTGGACCAATGTTTATAAATGTATCTTTTGTAGGTATTAATTTGGGGCCTCATTTTTTTTTCTTTCAGTCGGTCTATGATCATTGACAAGTGATTATATGATAATTGTTGATAGAAAAGTGATGTGATGTGTTGAAAAATAGGATTGTGTCATGTGTCAATTTTGTTAGATTTTTTATATGTGACTTTGTTCATATAGCATAACTAATTCCTGAATATTGTTTCTGCAGTTATGACTAAGAAAATTATGAGTGATTAATTTAAATAAACTTGATTTAAGATAATTAGAAGTAATTAAGCAAAATAAACTTAGATTATTTAGTTATCGTATGTATTAAAGTATAAAGTATTATGGTGGAATGTATAAAATCTACTGTTATATGATAAGGTTTTTTCTTTAATTATTATATTTAATTCTTCTATTTGTGCTTCTAGATCAGTGATATATTTGTGTTTTCTATGTATAGCTGTAATAAAATGTGGATATGATCGTTCTTTAGATGTTTTTAATTCCCTATTTAGTATTTGCCAAAATATTCCTAAAATTTCTCTATGTCTACTTAACTGAAGTAAAATATGGTCTCTTAGGTTACTAAACTCATTTACCATAAACTCATCTAGATCAATAAAAGCTTCTTCAGAAATGAAATAAAACTTGAGTATATAAATGGTAAAACACACAAATGATGTATTAAAGACGATATATAATCCACTGCATATAATTAGCAATACTTCTTTCTACATGGGTCCATCACGCTTCCTTATAAATTTGTTTTTAGAAGATTTTTTACTAAAGAATATTTCGGTTATTGTTGGTGGACAAGCTGAATATATCCAGACATCCAAATTTCTGTGTTACTTTTAAGCCCTCCCACTCCTATAGTAGCAATCAATTTTGCATATAGGCACGTCTGGGCAACCAACAACACTTCAAAATATTTCAGCACAACTCAGTTTCGTTTCCTAGATATGAGTGTACTCTTTTAAAAATCAGTTTTACAAAAAAAAAAAAATTCATGAACCCGTACATAAATAGAGTACTGTTAATTATATTATGGTTTCATATATATATATATATATATAAGTTTTTAGCTATACATACCTGCTGATGATACTCTTTAACAGTTTTATCTTCTCTGTTACTTCTCCAGTTATGATTTTCCTCTGCTATTTCTCGTATTATGTAAGTTCTTCTTTTTTAGTAATAAAGTAGATATATGAAAAATACAAAACAGATAATTACTTGAACATGAATTTTATTGATGTAGTTTCTGCATACATCAAAGTTCTACGATTTCAAAGGAAGACTTTCCTCTTTATACAAGAAACATTTACTTCCTACAGATTACACGTTTCAAAGCTTGTAAATAGCCACAATTTCTGAGGTTGAATCTTCATGCCTCCTTCACATGCCTTGACACGTGCTTTCTCTTGTTTTCATACCTTAGTAGATGGGATTCCATGTGATTTCAGCATGATTCCTCGTGCTTTGATTTTTTCTTTGAGTTTGACTAACTTCTTGCTTTCTCTTCTTTAACAGTTTCTGTCTACATCTTAAATTTGTCTGCAATTTTTGATGAAGTTTTGCCTAAAATTCTGGTTAGCTTTTATTTGCACATGTATTTGTCTTTATCATGTAGATAGGCTTCTTCTTCATAATAGTCTGGTAGATCTCCACATAGTTTGCATTGGTGGACCACTTCTTTTTCCATTAGCTAGTGTAAGTGCTTGCAGGCATTTTTGCTTAGATCCAAATTACTTACCAGTATATTTCAACATAATCTCTTAGCTTCCATAGTTGGTCATTGTTTTGTCTTGTGCATGCCATGTTGTAAACTAGTAATTTCCCATAATTTGGGTCGTAGACCTAAACATTAGTTGTAACATCTTGCAAAAATTTAACAATGTTTGCCAAATTATACGATATATGTTAATTTTATAATTAATGGAGGGTGTTAGTTTTGCCAAATTTATAGCACAGTGGTCATTTTTGGAAATAATTGGTTGTTATTTTTGCCAAGTGTCTAAGATAGGACACTAGTTAGTTTTGCAATTCACAGATTCCATATGTTATTTAAATTCAATTAAATCCTAACTTCTATATAAACAAGGCAAATGGAGCTTCTTTCAAAACCACCACCACCGGCCTTCCATTTTCCTATAAATATGTGAATTGCTCCCATTTGTAAGATAATAAGATGAATAAAAATTGATTGTTTAGAAGGTAATTTGGGCATAGGAGAATTGACAAGAAAAAAGAGGAGTTAACCTTTGAGGAAATCAAATCAAAAGGCAAGTAACGCATGTCTTTGGCTCCGTACTTTTCTATCTCTTGGCTCTCAATATGTATTGGTTCTATCTCTTGACTCTCTCTTTCGGTTCTCTCTCTCTCTTTTGGAACTCTTGCTTTTCTTTAATTTTATTTGACCTTTGATGATTGACGGTACACTATTACTTTGGATAAACTATTGTTGCTTGCTCTTGGGCCTTGCTAGTAGTGCTGTCTACCCGTTTTGCATTGTATTTGTACTCCTTTGTGGCATTATGACCTTGCTGTGTGGTCTTGATCATTTTGTATAATTGTATCGTATAGCTTACGGGTAGAGGCTAAACTAGTAATGTGCCCAAGCTTTGTATCTTTGTCTATTTGGCAACTTGTGATCTTCTTACGTTGTTTTGTGTGGGTCAATACATGTTATTCAGTGAGTACTTTGTACTCACCCCCTCTTCTACAATCCTATAGGTATTGAATTTAAAGCTTTACAGCCGGATCATTCCAAAGGTAGAGAAGATATATATATGTGTGTGTGTGTGTGTGTGTGTGTGTGTGTGTGTGATCAAGATTTCAGTGTGTGGCTGACGTTTCATTATGGGTAGCCCACAAGACACTTAATTATTAGAGTGCACAGTGAAAGCATCTCAACACTTTTGAATTGTATTTGTAAAGTCGCGCCTTCGATTTTGAATTGAGATAAAGCTTCCGCTATCGATATTTCGAGATACAAAAATATTAAAATTAGGGGGCGTGACATTTGTTCCTTGAGCTAATGTTTCTTTTAATTCGGTATACATCACTCTAAATGATAGAGCTCTTTTTTCTAGAATAAATCATATCTGACTTTCTTCATCAAATCCTTTTTACTTTATATTCTCCTACTATGGCTTTGCTAGTAACTCCAATCTTCACAATATGCTCTACTTTTAGATAGACTTCTTCAGTAAATTTTGGTATAGCTGAGTAAAATCTAACGTAGATCATTTCTGCTTTGGTAATCCCAAAAAATGTTTTGATAGCTGCTTTGATAGAATTTGGGAGTAATGACACTTCTTTCATGTCTTTTCCTGGATAGATGCATTGAATTAGACCTTGGTCAAACAAGCCTCTCACTGTCTTTGGTTGTACCCCTGGTAATATATAATAGCTTTGTTGATATTCTGATGTCTAATAGTTCTCAACCAATTGCATTCTTTTATTCTCTTGTTCAGGTATTCCACATATGTCAAATATGTCTGTAGCTTCTTCGTTGTTATTTCCTTCCTTGATAGTTCTTTTGCTGGTTTATTGGCTACTTCTAAAAAAGTCTCCTCGGTTGGTGCTATAGTTTTCTCAACAGCTTTTCCTTTATTGGAAGATTCTTCAATAGCTGGAGATATAGTTTGTACTTCTCTCTCACATTTGAGAGTTACTTTTTCATATAGATATTTCTCTAGATAAGATTGTACCTCTTCTTTGTACATATCTTCAAGAGAAGTCACCCTTCATTTGTGATATTCAAGTTCTGCACTCAACTGGTTTATTTGTGCCATACAAGTTGTTAAATTGTTATATAGATTTGTATGACTAACATTAATTCTTCCAATAGCTATGTTCATCTCTTCTAAGTTGATGTATATTTCCTCCATTACGGATAAATAATCCTCAATGACATTATCAGTACCTTTTATATAAGCAATTTCAAAATCATAACGACACAATTCTACTTGCCATCTTATTAATCTTTTATTTACTATAGTAGGATCTATTTCTTTTGTAAGCTAATATTTCACTTGTGTATTATCAGTTCTAATTTTGAATTTTGTTGCTATTGCAAATAATTTGAATTTTCTAACTGCTATTTTAACATCTAAAAATTTTTTTCATTAATATGATAATTAGCTTGTGTTAGTGTGAATGTACCACTAGCATATTATGCAATTCTTTCCTCAGTTTCTTTTGGAAACTTGCATTTAGGCCTGGGTGTTGGGGTCAGTCGGGCCAGGTTGGGCCCGCACCCAAGAAGACCCAACATAAGTCGGTTTTTTGATTTTCTAGCCCGAAACCGGCCCGACTGGTCGGTTTACCCTACCTAAACTGACCCGACGCGGAATGGGTCGATTATCAAGTTGGACACTTATTATATATATATATATATATTTTTTTTAAGTGAAAATTTGGCCCCAGTTTAATTTAGGCCCATTTTCATTGCTTAACAATTAAAAGAGAAAGAGGCTTGGTGGGCTTAGGGTTTCACACTTTCATTTTTCAAACATCTAAGGAGAGAGAGAGAGAGAGAGAGAGGAGTCCAATGGTAGTGGCAGCAGCAAGGAGCGGCAACAAGACGGAGTCAGTGGCAACAGCGCAGCAAGGCATGGCAGTAGCATCAGCGGCGGCGGAGGCTGCGTTGGTCAGCAACAGCGGTAGAATGGAGGTGCTGTAGTGATAGAAAGGATGGATCGAAATTAGACCTCGTTTATGTAATCCAGCACTTTGGAAAAATTCAAATGTGCCAAATCTGATTTTGAGTTTATAAATTGGAGAAAAAAAATCTGAGTACTTTAGATCTTGTTCAGTTCGCCACATGTTAGCTTTTTTTGTCATTTGATTTCATTCTATTTTAAATGAATTGTAATGTGTAAAGAATGAGGAGAAAATTAGGGTTTGAATTTTATAAGTAAGCTTTGAAAATTGAGGCTGATTCCGAATTAAAATTTTGAAATAAAGGCTGGAGAGTGGAGTCATGTTTCTCTGGAACACGTTGTCAAGGAAGGGGAAAAAAGGGTTCAAACAGGTTTAACCGAACCGGGTTGGTCCGGTTCGGTTCAAATCGGGTTTGATAGGTTTGGACAGACAAACCCGAATCGGCTCGGTTCGGCAGTTTAGAAACTGCAGACCAACCCGATTTGTTCAAAAACCAAACTGAACCGACCCGAACCGGTTCAGGTCGGTTCGGTTTATCGATTTGCCGGTTTTAATGCCCATCCCTACTTGTATTTTAGTATTGCTCCCCATGCATATGTTTCTATTATCAATTCACATTCTCTAGATGGTAATTCTAGTTTTGGTAATGCTTACAAAGATCTTTTATTTTTTGGATTTCCTCTTCGTCATCTTTGCACCATGTCTATCTTTTTTTCCTTTTAAGCTTATTTTGTAAGTGGGTTAAGTGCTTAGCTAAGTTGAGTACATATTTTCTAGTCTGATTAATAATTCTAAGAAGCTTTGCAATTGTACATTATCCTTAATATGATTATCGAATTCTTGTATTTTTTTCCTCTATGTTTTTGTAGTTTAATTCCTTCTTGACTAATAATAGAGCCTAGAAATTCTATCTTTTCTTTAGGTATTTCCATCTTTAGTGCTGATAATATAATACGTTTATTTTTAGCTATGTTTATAAATACATTAAGGTGTTCTATGTGTTCTTGTCTTGTTTGTGAAAATATAAGTACATCATCAATATATATTCGTATAAAGTGATAGTAGTCTTTAAATATCTTATCCATATATCTTTGAAATTCTCCTGGACTATTTTTTAAGTCAAATGGTAAAACATTCCATTCATAAAATCTTTGGGGTACTGTAAAAATTGTTAAGTGTTTAAATTCTTCTGTTAATTTTTTATGGTAGAATTCAGATTTTAAATCAAACTTGGAGAAATATCTTTTCCCTTTAATTTGGTTAAATAAAACATGTTGATTTGGAATTGGATATTTCAATTCTTTAGTATACTTATTTAATGTTTTATAATTTATTAACATCCTAGATTTTCGTCGTTTTTGTTCTAAATGTTTTATTACTATGAATGCAAGACTACTTTGTTTACTATTAGATCCCTAATAAATTTCTTTTTTTAACATTTCTTTAATATGCATTTCAAATTCTGCAAATCCTTTGGAGTATGTTTAATTGGTTTTACATTAATTATTCTAGTTTCATCTTCTAAAAGTATTTGTGCCATAGGTTTATTTATATCCCATTTTTCTAACGGATTATCACAAGATAATTTAAGTAATTATTCTATTATATTTTTTATTGTTATTTGGCCAAAATGTTCTTCTACTAAGTTTATCCTATTTTTATTTGGCATAAATTCTGTTATTCTGGTCCTATCCTCACCACGCTGTGCTACTACGTGAGATATTTTTTCTCTACTATATGGCTCATAAATTCTTATTGGTATAGCTATATGGTGACATAGAGTAGTTAAAAGTATTGTTTTTCATCTATAGTAATAGGGTAATATTGTTTAATGAAATTATTTCACAATATTATGTCTCTTGGCATGTCATTAAATTGATACACATAGGGTATCTGTAACTCATACTTACCAATTTGTATTTTTATATTTCTTGCCGTTTTAGTTATTAAGTTTGTGTTACCATCAAAACCTGCTAATATATTTTAATTACTAAGTTTGTGTTACCATCAAAATATGCTAATATAATTCTTTCTTCATTATTTTTCCTTTCGGTCCACATATCTGCTCCTGTATCAAATAGAGCATGGTAATTTCTATTTAAATATGCCTTATAGTTCATTTTTACTAATATATATGTGTTCTTTTCCTCTCTGTATCTTATTCAAAATAGTATGGGTATCACTAGATTTTCATTTTTTATCGTTAATATTATCTTATCATTTTGTATATGATATGATTTTATCTGTTCTAAAAAGTCAGCACCTAATAATAATTCTGTATTTACTTCTCTTGTATGTTCTATGTATATATTTATAATTATTTCACTTATTTTGCTTATTCTTATAGGTAATTTTATATAAGTTTCCATTGAATGCATTTTTCCAAAGTAATCTTGTATTTAAATTGGATTATTAGTAATTTTTAATTCTAAGTTACCTATTATTCTTTCTTTTATATAAGATACAGTTGCTCCAGTATCTATTGATATCTTTTGTTCTTTCCATAATCCATTAGTACTTATTTCTATTAGTATTTCAAATTGTTTCGTATCATTATTTTTGGATAAATCCATTTTAGCTATTTTTGTTAAGGCTAGATTTTCTGAACATTTTCTTTCTATATTAGGTCTCCTTTCTCTAAAACTGTTTTTTCTCATATTAATTGATCTTCTTCCAAATTATATGTTTGAGTCCTGTAAGTTAACGAATCATCTTGCATGAGTAAAATCTATATTTATATCTTCTAGTATAGTCATTCTTGGATTTTCTCTTGCTGTTTTGAATTCTAATAGATTCTTGAATATTGGTTCTGTCATATGAGTTTCTTTAACATTTTTAAACCTTATTTCATGTTTGCTCATAAACGCATAAATCGTTCTTATTGTTATACTTATGGTTTTACTTATAGGTTCTATATCTATTTCTCTTAGTTTGTAAGATAATGTTAACACTTCATTTTTATTTTGTTTTGTTATCTTTATGCTAAAATTTGGTTTTATTATAAATTCTACCTTTTGGCATATTAAATTTCCTATTACTATTCCTTTTAATGCATCTTGTACTGAGCTTGTTATTCTGTTATCCATTGTATAAAATTCTATATGTGTATCTATTCCTTATTTAAAGTGAGACTTTCCTATTATTTGAATTGTTCCTAAATATATGTTTCTTATTTTTCTTCGTAGTTCAGGATTCAATTGATTTAATTCTTGTTTTATGATTTCTTCAGTTATAATAGGTATTAAAGTGTTTCCTGTCATGTTTTCTATATCTATAAGATGGCTATGAGTTCGAGCTACATATGCGACTTTTTTATCTTTCTACCAGAATGGTAAATTAAATATCTCTTTTAGTTCTACGTCTAATTTTGAATTTAATATTTTCTCTATTTTCTTTGGATTAAATATTAACCTTTCATTAATGCTTTCTTCATTTTCTTCTACTTGGTAACTATAATCTACTTCATTTTCTTCTCTTATCACGTTTATGTATAAATATTCTCCTTCTTCACTTTCTTCTTCACTGTATTCACTTTCAGAGGATTCTAATTCTATTATTGTATTTAGTAATTTTTGTTCTTCTATTTCGTATAATTCTTCATCTTCGGGAATATCTTCCCCTTCTTCTTTTTGTTCTAGGGGTATTCATTTGTAATTATCCCTTTCAATTAGAGATATATACATCATGTTTTTTTTCCTTTTTAGGACATTCTGGTGATAAATGCCCGATTTTTCCACATGTGGAATATTTGTATTTCTTAGGATTTTTTGGATATGTTTTTGCTTTATTTTCTCTTTTCCTTAAATATCTTTTATATGGTTTCGTATATCTTTTAAATGTTTTCTTATAGGGTTTTTTGAATTTCTTTCTCTGGTAGAATTTTCTTTTCCTATATAGCTTAAATGTCTGACATACCCAGGGGTTTGGTTTATATTGTAGTTTATCACAACATAATTTCTTATATGCTTTATGATATTTTAAAGTGTTATTAGGTTGTAGACATTTTTCTTGTTGTTTTTGCTTTATAAATTGGATTCTTGCTCCTAAGGTATCATTTTCTCTTGGTAATGGTAATCCTAAAAATTCTTTATATAATTCTAAGTTCCATGGATTAGTAACTTAAAAAATATTAGGTTCATGAATTCATAAGCTCATTCTACAACTGTGTATCTTGATTTCTTATAATATTTTTTAAATTCACAGGCAAATTGTTTCAAATAGTACATATCACATATTATTAGATTAGTAAGTAAGTACCTATTTCTTTTTTTATTCTATGTATTAGTATTTATTACTAGTGTATATTCTCTTCTTAAAACTTCTTCATATCTACTTAATATTCTTCCTATTTTGTCTTGGTTATTTCCTCTTACAATTGTTTTAAGTTCTTCACTACTATTTTCCCATCATCTTGTTGTAGTTTCTATGAATGTGTTTTTTAACATTAACTGGAATTGTCTTCCCGTTAATTCTCTAGTGTATGTTTGCATTGCCATAGATTCAACCCATAATTCTAACTCATGATCTATATCTTGTACACATCCTAAGTCTAGCCATTTTCCTTCTTAACTACGTTGGGTTTCCATACTTCTCGAAGGTGTATATTGATTAGGATAATTATTATTTGGTTTCGTATAATATTTTTGGTGTTGGGGTTAAAATTTAATTGGAGAGTATTTTTTTATCTTGTTTTTATGGCATATAGGTATCTGATCTATTTGTTACATTTGTTCTGCTTGTTATATTACTTGTCACTTCTTTTTGATTTATTCGGTTTGTTCCATGTGGTGGTTGTCCTATAGGGATTTGTTGTCTTGTAGGTGTTGAAGATGGTTGTCCTGATGATACTATAACTTTGTTCATATTTATTTTTTCTAATTTTAATTTCTGAAATTTTTCGATATATTCTTCTTCTGTTGGATTTTCCATAAATTTTTCTATTTATTTTATTATCACATTGATTCCTAATTTAGTTAAGACTTTTAATTCTTTCTTAGTTATTATTCTTTTAGGTTTTTTCTGTTCCATTTCTTCATATATTTTTGTTAAATTCTTATTTACGATTTCTAAATTATTCTCTATATTTTCTAACATTTTTGGTATAAAATTTTTCTTTAGATTATCTTCTTTTATATTTTTTATCATATTAATTTGTTCTAATTATAATTTTTAATTAAATTATCTTCCATGACTCTGATACCAACTTTAGATTAGGTAAAAATAATTTTAGATAATTTATGCAGTTTTATTTTAAAAATTAATTATACAGTTTGATTTGATTTCTTAATCTTAATTACAAAGTAGAATTATATTTTTAATAAGAAGAAGGGTAAAAATGTAATTTCATTATTGAGATTTCTTTTATTTTAATAATTTAGTCAATTAGACAAAATTATAGTTAGATACGCAGAGTTTTTCAAACCTTGATTATTTAAATAAAAAGAGTTTTGTTGACTTGGTCAGTAAAAATTCCCCTTATCCATTTCAATACCCGACTCTCAATAAGCCCTTGTTTGCCAGTCTGATTATAGAAACCTCATTTCATTTCTTACAGAGTTCAAACTATCTGACTGTGTTCGGTTTCATGAAAAATCACTATGTTTGCAGAAGTTTTTTCTTTATAAAGTCCTGATTCTTAACAACAAAACAAACATTTTGAAGCCCCTCTTCGCTCCTATCGCCAGTCCCCACCGACATCTGGTCGACTGCCAGCAGAAGCTACAAGGAAGCTGAATCAGCCGTTCAAAGCAGAGAAAAGTGTACAAACTTCTCTCTCTCTCTCTCTCTCTAAAAGTATTTGTATACATCTTTTCACTGTGTTTCTTTTCTTCCTTGTGCATGTTTGTACGTCTCTGATCGCTTTTCTTTTAAGCCATAGCAGATTATTCTTGTTTCTTAAGGCCCTGTTTGGGATGAAATTCTATTTCTTTTTACCCATCTTCCTCTAGATGTGTCTTTTAGATCGTGAGAAAGTGAAACCGCGCGCCTTGCCTCGTGGGAATCTCAGAAATGCCTTTTGATTTCTGAGAAGCTGCTTTGGTTTTTCGAAAGCTATGCCAAACGATTCCAAATCTGTAGCACTGTGTGTTTTGGGAAATTGAAGCGCTACAAACAATTTTTCTGAATAACTTGTTTCTTTCTGTCTTGTGTTTTTTCAATTTTCATGTCTAAAGAAGAATTTTTTTAAACTTTTATTTTAATTCTTATTTTGTCTTAGTCCTTATAAGTCATTAGTATATTAAAGTGCCACTTTATGTTACAGCATGATCATGTGCATCGGGGACGGCACCCGGTAAATTACAATTTTGTGGCGTGAATCGATGCATATCACATGCTTATGTGACATCACATAGTGCCGTACATATAGTTTTTTATCATTTTTATTTACAAAGATAGAATAAAAGCTTTTATCTGATAAAGAAAATGAAGATCGCTTTTATGGAACAAATGAACCAATTTGATTAGAATAATTCTATTTAGACAAATAAGTAGACAAAAAGTGTGAGAAAATGAAAATGTGGCTCATGTGATTATCAATGATGAAAATGTGATGTGATGTGATGTGATGTGTTAAAAAATACGATATGACATTTGTCAGTTTTGTTTAAATTTTTGTTTTTGTTGTTATTGTTTTTTTTTTTTTTTCAAATATCACAACTCATTTGATTAATCTATAGCCGTAGTTCCCTTGAAAATGACATAAAGAGTGAAAAGGGTAGTCATTTTTTATTATTTCTAATTCTCCCAGGATATCGTTTCTTGAAGTATCTGTTGCTTCAATAATTGATCCGTCCGACCTATGATTAAAGATTGAATTTTGAACCCCATTTTTCCCTTTTTTTTTTTTGTGTGTGAGGGTAAACAAGATTAAAAATTTATTCGTTGCATTGTTCAATTTGCCATGGGATTTTTCTCTCCAAATTACACGGAAAAAGCTCTAATCACGTCTATCCCTTTTTTCACCATTCTTCTTCAATTAATTCCTCCTCAAAAGTTACTCTCTCCACCGTTGCTCTGACCGGCTTTACCACTGAAGTGGTATGAGCGCAATACTCAAAGTTTGATCATGCGCGATTTCTAGAATCAAATCGCATTGTCGTCCACACTGAATTTAAATATAGAATTTTAGGTAGACAATTCATAATTGATTAGTGGAACTGTCAGCATTCGCTTTTTCTTACTTGTGATTAGATTATTATTATTATATTTTAGTAGCCAACCTTTCTTGAAATACATGCTAAAAAAATTCCAGACGTCTCTGTTTCACGTCTTTCGCCTGTTTTGCTTCACAAAAGCAAAAGAGACATTGATTTGATAATGACGGATACGACTCCTAATGATAAACATATAGAGTCGTGAAAACATAGGAAATACGTGTGCTTTTGCGTTTGAATAGTTTAAGGTTTTGTCTGTAAATCATGTGAAGTACGTGTCCTGTTGACTTCTTCATTTTCATTTCAGGGTGAAAAGCCATGGATAATACTGTGCAAGAGAGGCTGATTACTTCAGGAACAGAGGAGGGTGGAAGTCTCAAAGGGAGAATTACTGATGAATCCAAGAAAATATGGAAGGTGGCGTTGCCCGGTATTCTAGCAAGAGTGTCTTCATTCGGGATCGTAGTTGTTACTCAATCATTTATTGGACATGTTAGTTCAGCTGATCTTGCTGGTTATGCACTTGTCCAGACCTTAAGTGTTCGGTTTGTAAATGGTATACTGGTAACTCCATGTCTCTGCTACTCCCCTCTTATATGTTACTCATCCGTAATCATAGCTTTTGAATATTTTAACACAATCACATAGATTCTTCCACTTCAGTAATCAATTTTTGACCTTAAACTATGGTTAGGCATATAGCTCCAATCATCTCTAGTGATTAGTCACAGCAATAGTGAAGAAAATGAGAATTCAAAACCAAAGTTCTTGGTTAGTTCAATGCTGATTAAGAGCTGCATCCAATACTCACCGCAGATTTTCAAGTATGATTATGTGCCACACGGTGAAATTATGTATGCTATAGCTTATGTTAGTGGGGTGAGATCACTAGAGAAATTTCAGTCGGACTTGAGAGCATGAGAAGAGACAGATCTATTAAAACGCTAGTGGTTTTACCCTTATTCATCTTCGTTAACTTTTGTTGGATTTGCTTTTACAGATAGGAATGTCAAGTGCAACAGAAACTCTCTGTGGGCAAGCATTTGGAGCAAAACAGTACCACATGATGGGCATTTTCTTGCAAAGATCATGGCTTGTGGATCTCATCACACTAACAATCCTACTTCCGGTTTTCATATTTGGAGCACCAATCTTTAAACTACTCGGTCAGGAAGACTCTATTTCAGAAGCTGCTGGTTACATTTCTCTGTGGTTCATCCCATATGTTTATGCCCTCATTTTCGGTCTAACAATCCAAATGTATCTACAAGCACAGCAAAAGAACATGATCATTGCATGGATATCCATCATACAATTTTTGATACATATTCCCATGTCTTGGCTTTTTGTGTACAAACTGAACTGGGGAGTTTCTGGCGCCATGGGGGCTCTCAGCCTATCAGCCTGGTTTCTGGTCATTGGAGAATTTGTGTACATCTTCGGAGGTTGGTGCCCCGATACATGGAAAGGATTCAGTATAGCAGCATTCAAGGACATTTTGCCTGTGGTGAAACTTTCAATATCTTCTGGTGTTATGGTTTGGTAAATTTTATCTCATTATCGTTATTTTTCATCGAATACTAAAACTTTACCGGTTATGCTCTAGAAGATTCAATTTTTGTTTTTCTTTTTAAATTTTTAACACAGCTTGGAGTTGTGGTATTATGCCATTCTGGTTCTAATAGCAGGATACGTGAGAAATGCAGAGGTTGCCATATCTTCCTTTTCTATTTGGTAAGGACTCATTATAGTCCCGTCCTGTCTCAAGTGCTTCGGCACTAGGAATATATATATGTATATGTTCTAAGTGAAACAAATTTTTGCAGCCTTAATATAGTGGCGTGGGAAACCATGATTACTGTTGGCTTGATGGGTGCTGCGTGGTAAGTAGGCAAAAGAATCCTCTTCTCATTACATTTCTGTTTCGTTTTCAAAAACATGTTCTCAGTTTAGACCTGATGTAGTGTGCGAGTTGCAAACGAGCTCGGGAAAGGAGATGCGAAAGCTGTAAGATTCTCGATAAAAGTCCAACTGGTTACTTCAATATCATTAGGAGTGTTCTTTTGGATTCTGTGCCTAGTATTTGGCAAAAAACTTGGATACTTATTCAGCAATGATGAAGAAGTTGCAAAGAGTGTTGCCGATCTCTCTCTCTTACTTGGCTTCTCGATATTGCTTAATAGCATCTACCCAATATTCTCAGGTTAGTCATATATGTTCTTTTCCAAAAACGTTACCATGCGATCTTCACTTACGTTAAGTTGGGAATTTTTCTCTTAACACTTTGTGTTTCTCATTTGTTATCAGGGGTGGCAGTCGGAGCAGGTTTACAGACGACCGTTGCATTTATTAATGTTTTCTGCTTCTATATTATTGGAATACCAATTGGGATTTTACTTGGATATGTGACTGATCTTCAAGTTAAGGTAAGATATTTGAGTAATTCTAGAGAGACATGTTTATCTGATATGAATAACTGACATGAGTTAGCTGACAAACATTTGTTTATGCGAAAGTGATGGATTTGAATGCCCACAATCAACCAATACATGATTGACAACTAAACGTATCACTTTTTCATGTTATATAAACACGTCTCCTTAGAATGTATTTAGCCCACTTGTTTTAAGTCTAAAAGAATATATATATATATATATATATATATTTGTGTCTTCTTTCAAACTAATGTTGGATTCACAGGGAATATGGATTGGAATGTTGTCTGGGGTGCTAGCTGAGACAATTGCATTATGCTTCATGGCATGGAGAACAAATTGGGATCAAGAGGTAAATTCAGAATTACTAGAAGGAATCAAGACATCATATTGTGAAAATCTATAAATGGAAAACTTTACAAGTACCAAACGGAATAAAATGAAGTGTATATAAACTTGTTGGATGAATCTTTCTGTTTATCATTTTATTTTACAGGTAATTAAAGCTTCAGCTCGATTGGGAAGGTGGTATCTTGAGTCTCCTAATGAATCGAATCAAAAGAATGGAAATGCTTGAGTTACAAAAACACGAAGAGCAACTGCAAAGCTTCTTATCTTCTTCAAGTTGTTTGCTCCCGTTTTCAAGGTTTTGTATTTACTATATAGAGGGCTTTTTGTTGCACAATATTTTGCAGTGTTTAAATTCTGTGGTTGACAAAGAAGATACTTTTGATTCTTCGGAAATTCTTCCTTTGGACTTGCCCTTCTGCTGACCTCTCTTGCATGATATTATTATCCATGGCTTTTTACCCTGAAATGAAAATGGAAAAATCAACTGGACCGATGATGACTCATAAACAAAAGAAATTTACGTGCAACGAGTGTATATCTTACGTGGTACATCTGATAAATAATACACTCTCACAAATTTTGTGTTTCGTGCATGCATGTTGAAAATTTGAAAACTATTTATTTAAATTAATCTCAATCCGTTTGGTTTAAGGTTCCAGTTAGTTTCTCCCTCGTGGTCGTTATAGATTTATGGTACTAATTACCGGAAAAAAATCCAGTACTCCTGGAGTACTGAGCACTCGGTACTCTTAGCCAATCAGGGATTTACATGTGAGATTTAGAGCTTAAATTAAATAATAAATTGGAGCCCTTGAATCTATATGTCGATCTCTAATTTGTCAGGAGTAACAAGTTCAGTACTCCATAGAGTACTAGACTTTTTTCCCCAACTACCTAAGGGTACAACCGTACAAGGGAGAATGGTCCATTAAAGTGATATTATCATTGGATGCCCATTAAAGATTCTAGTGCCAATTGGTGATATTATGCGATCAAACTCGTTTCTTTTGAGAAATAATGGAAAACACACATATGAATTCCTAATAATTTTCCACTATATAAGCATCTGGCAGGAAATATCTTTACAGAAGATACAATACCAAACAAAACTTTTTTGTCAATTTGAACTGGTCATGTAATGTAAATGAAAGGTCAATTTCAGTAAGGGGGACACGCAATACGACTAAAATCGTGACGAAACTGTCATATGATTGTCATTCCTTCATTCCGCTAAAAGTCAAAAGGAGAAGAATCTGATTTCAGGAACGTTGAACTTTACATATGTTTATATCATCGTCATTAATTATTACCAAATCAATCTTATCATCATAAATATATCAACTTCAAGAAAAGACTCACATTGATGAGAAATTTAACATACCAAAGCAATCACATATTATCCCAAAGCGTTAATTTCACAAAAATCTACAGCCTTCGAGTTAATAATTAATTTCGTCTCCAACTTTTTTTCACTCAACTAGGTAGTCAACTTTTCATAACTAAACATAATAGGTCCCACCCCCAACCCCACCCCCACCCCCACCCCCACCCGATCAGAAACGGCAGTAAAGTTACTACTGTTTCTGACAGCAAAAATTGGAGAGGGTTAATCCCCCCTCCCCATTTGTTGCCATCGCGGGCAGCAACTGGTAATCCCCCTCTCCTAAACACGCTGCCAGAAATGGCATTTCTGGTTGCCTAGAACGGGAGCAAATGGGGGAGGGGGATTCATCGCTCTCCAAGAACGCTGCCAGAAATGACAGATATTCCAGAAATGGAAACATTTGTCATTTCTAGCAGCGTTCTTGCTGCCAGTTGTTGCTGTTTCTGACAACAAAAATGGGAGAGGGAGAATCTCCTCATTTGTTGTCGGCGCCGCCAGCAAATGGAGAGATTCATCCCGCCCCCTCAAAAACTCTATCAGAAATGGCAGCAGAATGCTATCATTTGCCATTTCTGGCAGTGTTCTTACTGTCGTTTCTGACAGTAAAAATGGGGGGTGAATCCTCCCTCCAAAAACGTTGCTAGAATGACAGCAGAATACTTTGGCAGCGTTCTTGTTGGCGGAAATGCTAGTAAGGCAGCAAAAAAGAGTAGCAAATTGGGGGCGAGGCGGGGGCGGGGTTGGGTGTTTTCCTTTTTTTTTGAATTTTTTTATTATTTTTAATATTTCCAAATATTTTGTTTATAAAATTAAAAAGTTAAAAGGGTATAACGGTCATTTTCCATGAAATGTTGAGAGAATAGTGTCAAAAGGGGACCTATCGTGAGTATTTATGGAAAGTTGAGGACCCAGTAGAGCAAAAAAAAATTAGGGACGAAACTGATTCTTAGCTCAAAAGTTGATGACCTTTTGTGAAATTAACACTATCTCAAATATTATTCAATTTTTCAAAAGTGATTTTCTATGTAGCTAAACTTTAAAATTTAGTTCAAATGTTATTGAACTATTTGAAAAGTTATTCCCGATACTTCTGTAATAATTTAAAAGCTTACTTCACTTGCCATTTAACTTATGGAAAACTTACCCCGTTAAGCACTCAAGTAGTAATCAGGTAAAACTTAATGAAGGAAAAATATAGAAAATGGATTTTACTATTTGACAATTTCAATTATTAATATACAATGATACAATTAAATGATAGGTTTTCAATTAATAAAATAATCAATTTTAATAAGTTTAATGGCAAATCAAGTAAAATTTCGATAAGTTCAATGGTATGTGGGGTAATTTTGAGATAAATTTTAAAGTATAGTAACATATGAAAAAGTTCAATCAAAATAATTAGCTCTGGTAATTGTGTTTAATCATTGAAACAAATAATCTTAATCATGAATCTCCACATACATCTATTCGGTGATCAAGTACAATAAGCAAATAATTTTTTTAAAACACGTGTACTGTTTTGGCACCCAATATTTCATATGGCTGCATGTATATGTCATGCATATGCACGATCATATGAGATATTAAGGACTTGTTTGGTTTTTTTATTTTGTCTATTTATAAATTCACCTATTATGTTTTGACTATTGATTAGATAATTACTCAACAATCACTACACATTTCAGATTTTAATGAAATCTCCACTATTTATTTCCACTCATTATAAATTTCCTTTATAATTTGATTTTATAAATCTAATCAAACGGGCTAAGTGCCATAAGTGACATTTTTTAATAAAAAATGTTTGGTACCTGCAATACAGTGGGGTTAATAATTTCATAATCCGCAAAGGCACTTGTATGAATTAATGTCTAGTTCTACTATTTAAAATAATATTCTTTTTTTTAATCCATTAAAAATCCCTAACGACTCTAAAAGAGCAACCATCTAGCACTATTCATAAGACATCATGGTGATTTTTTTTCCTTTTTCTTCTTCTTTTCTTTCTTTCATTTTTCCTTTTTTTTTCTGGCTTTATTTTGATTACAAGCTTGCTTGTCGATCTCTTGTCCCCCTTCTTTTTGATTTTTTTTCTTTTTCTTTTTTTCAATTGAGATTATTATTTCGAATAAAATGAATATTCATACGTTTCTACGCAAACACATCTCTACAATTATAAAAGATAACAGTTTTTTTATGGCACTTTTTTCAAACACTTATTTTTTTATAAAGATATTTTTTATTCTATTCTATGTATTCTGTCAATTAATTCTCAAATAATATTCTTTCTAATTTACTTTTTCAAATTATAATTAAATAATTAGTATCCCAAATTTTCAAATAAATTTGTTTGACTTATATTCAACGCCTATAAATTTACAAGCGCTTTTCTAAAAAATCATAGGTATTTAAGAATTTTGTCTAATTTTCAAAGATTTATTTACTAAAATAATATTTTAATAATTTAATTTAGTGTAATAATAATAAGCTAATTACTAGCTAGGATGATATATTTTACTATAAGGTACAAGTCAAATAAAAAAAAATTTCACTACAACTTAATAGGGGGTGTGCGTTTGGGTTTCGGGCTTGGATTTTGAAAGGCCCATGACCGGACAGATTATCTTCGGTTCGGTCTGGTTTCAAATTTGTAAACAGTAAGCCCATTCAGTGTCGATCCTGGTCTGAGTTCAGGTAGTTGTTCGGGTCCTTTTGGGTTTTGTTCGGGTTTGTAATTTTCTAAATGTATAAATATGAGAAAGAAACAAACTTAGCAGGTACATGATAAATTAATGTTTATTTTCTAATATAAAGACAAACCCCATACATACATGAGAATATTTTTTATTATGTTTTTTAGTTAGAAAATCAATGCTCAAAATTACTATTAATCTCCATATCTAATTTATCTATTTTCTCTATCTAATTATTATCACGTAGATTGACTCAATCATTTCATATCATTTCATTTATCTTCAAATCCATGTCATACAAGAGCAAATACAAAATTAGTCAAACCACTACATAACAATTGTACTACGACTTTCCAAGTAACTATTTTTTTCCATATTTTTTATAAAATACAAAAATATTTCACTTGATTTATATAAATAAACACATCATTCTTTTTAAGTTATGTTTCACGAATGTCTCATACTTAAATTCTTTCACCTTTTTTACAATGTATCAAAACTTAGATTTGAAGATAGAGTAAACTGTAAAATATCAAGTCATACTTTTTGGGCTTTGGGGGTTTTTTTGGGGCTTCAGGTTTCAAGTCCAAACCCGATTTTTTAAAGTTAAAGCCTAGACCAAGACTGACGGTTTCTATCCAGTCCTGGTTCGGGCCTATAGGCTTTGTCTTTTTGCACAACCCTACAACTTACTAGTTAGAAAACTATATATAAATAGGCTTCCATACAAACTACAAAGGATTTTAAGAAACTAAAAGATGCACTTTCCTATAAAGGAATTTACTGTAGAGTACAAGTCAAATAAAGGAATTTATTTGGTCAGTCAAAATGTAACGCGGACTTATGATAATAATGACATAAATTTTAAGTTTTTTTTATATAATTTTTAAAATTTATTAAAAATTGGTAATATTTTCTTCACATTAACATAATAAACAAATGACATAATAAAAAGAGTATTATTTTTACAAAATCAGCCTCAAAATTTACTAGATACTGAGAAAAGCATGTTTCTTAACTAGTTTTTAGAAAAACAAAGTGACTTATATTTTGAGAAGGATGATATAAAGACTATCTTTATATGATGGAGATATTATATAACATTTTTGGTGTTTGTCATAACTACTGAGAGTTAGTGTTGGTTGATATAATGGGGCACAAATAGTATGTCTTAGAAAAGGGTATAATTGGATTTCTTTGAGATGGATGGAGATGATATCTTGATATCTAGGAGAAATTTGGGAATTTGTTGGAGAAGAATTGAAGAACAAAAAATTTGACTAAAAGTGAAATTCTTTGTTTTATAAAATTTTCGAGGCTTCAGAAGGTACCAGATAACCTTTGTGTGCATGTAAAGATCGAAACCATTTTTTCTTTAAAAAATATTTAGGGTTTTTTACACCTAGCGTTCCCAAAATTTTCATGTTTTTTACGGATTAGGTCTCCAATCTTTATTTTTCCTTACTATACGTTTCCAACCTTTAAAGAAATCCTTAATTTCGTCTCTGGTGACAGAAACCATCAAATTCAGGCGTTGAGGTCCGGGGTATTTTTGGTTACATACGAAAAATTAATATTTTAATTTAAAAAAATTTTTTTTTAAAAAAAGGAAGGGGGCTCCCTCCCCCTTTGCCATTTCCGACAGTCAAAATGGCAGCTGTGCTTGTTGCTTCTTTACTGCCTTTTCCAGCAGCGGCAGCCGAAAAGCAGCAAAAGGAGCAGGGAGTCTCCCCTGCTACACTTGCCCCCCCTGTTGCCATTTCCAAGCAAAGGGGGTTTACCCCCATTTTCTGCCTTTTTCAGCAGCCAAAGCGCTATCTCCCAGCACTTGCTGTAATTTCCGACAACAAACATAGTTGCTGGAAATGGCAGAAGGGGGGAGGGGGAATGCCCACCATTTTTCTTTTCTTTTTTTTTTTTTATTTTTTTCAATTAAAATATTAATTTTTTGAATGTTACTGAAAATGGCCCTGATATAAACGAGTGAATTTGATGGTTTCCGTAATCATGGACGAATTGATGATTTCTTTAAAGGTTAGAGACGTATATAAGGAAAATAAAGGTTAGAGACATAATTCGTAAAAAAGTGAAAGGTTAGAGAAACTAAGTGTAAAAAAATCCAAATATATATTTTTCAAATATTACGTGCAAAGTACCTGTCGTGCAATACTTTGTATTAAAAATGATAAAGTAATAATGTTTCCATAGATGGTCAAGCTAGGAATGTTTCATAGATGACTTACAAAAAAGTCTTGTAAAGGAAGCCTACCTTTTCCCGGCAATATCGTCTTAGATATTAGACATTAGGATCAGCTTCATTAAGTCATTCAAACTTATTCCCCAGGGTTACCGTCATGAAGGATAAGTTAGAGCAAGATTAATGTTGGGTAAAAAAAAGTAAGGGAAAAAAGCTAAGAGGAACTTGAGGGAAGAAATCTATTTCCAAATAATGTGTAGCGGAAAAATTGGAGGAAAACATATTAAAGAATTTTATTTATTTTTTAAGATTTCTTTACAAATTATTTTATCATTACTTTTTTTTCGTACAATTGATATTCAATTTTTAACAAAATATTATTAATTTTAATTTATTCTTTTTTTTTTAAGGAAGAACGTAGGTGGGGGAAAACTGTAAGTGAGGAGCTACATTTAGCCCCTCACTTACAAACACCCCCCCACCCCAAAAAAAAAAAAAAAATTAAAAAAACGATTTTTCCCCCTTCCCCCTACACTAATTGATTATGGTGGGGAAAACTCAAATTTTGGGGTTTTCCCCTACACTAATCATGCTCTTAGCTTAGTGATA
>CAVNYN010272090.1:0-36020 GCA_963692815.1 Nyctanthes arbor-tristis | reverse complement strand
CCTTTCTTTACTCTGTTTATGTACCCACCAGGCCACCACCAACCACTATTACGAAAATGAGAGGACGATTTCGTAATTTCCCGTTTGGAAGAAGAGGAAATTTTTGAAAAAATGGATTAATGGTCACATGCTTGCACCATTTGTTATGAATAAGCCCCACTTGACTTGACGAGCCCCCCCCTACATGAGCCCACTTTCATTTTTTTATGAATAAGGTTAATTAGGTCAGGTAGTTTGACAGTCTCATTGTAACAATCAGGAAATGATTGCCCATTTTTGAAAAATCAAGTATCCCCCACCCCACCCCACCCCAACCCAACCCAAAAACCCAGATCGCCCAATCGGGCTGCAATCGGCCAATTTGGCTGTTAATTGGCCGGCGGCTCCCCACTGGTCGACTCCAACCATCAACGCGCCCCAACTCCAGCCATCTCAACCCCCGCCGGCAGCTCTAGAACAACCGGTGGCAAAAACTAGTATTTCCCCCTTCCTCACCGTAGCAAAATCGAGTTTTACCGGAGAATTGATGCGTGGCGGCGGATCTACGAACGAAATGAGACAACAATGGGGGTGTTCCACGGCGGAGGTGGCCAATCTACCAACCAAACGGCTGGGAAAGGATAGCCAAGGCATGGAAGAGGCCATTTGGTAAGTGTGAGGTCGCAGTGGAAGAGTTGGTGGTCGCATCAGCAGCGGTGGTGGTCTCAGGGGGTCGTGGTGGGAGGTTGGCAGTGACTCGGTTGTGTTGGTGTGACTCGGTTGTTTCGCCGAGTTGTAGTGGTTGTGTTGTTGTGACTCAGTTGTTCCGTTCAGTTGTTGTGTTGTTGTGATTGTGTGTTCCAGCGAGTTTTTTTGTTGTGACTCGATTGTTTGGAGTTGTTTTTGTTGTAAATCAGTGTCTTGGCGAGTTTTTTTGTTGTAACTCAGTGTTTTAAAGTTGTGTTTGATTTGTTTTGGCGAGTTGTTTTGTTGTAACTCGGTGTTTTGGAGTTACTTTTGTTGTGACTTGGTGTTTAGGCGAATTACTTCTGTGATTTGGTGTTAAGCGAATTGATTTGTTGTGAGTCGGTGTTTTAACGAATTGTGTTGTTGTGTTGAAAAACACTTGAAACACCTGATTTTTCAAATAAAACCTTCATATACCTTAATTTTAAAAAATGTGTAAAAAAACCTTCATCTTTTTCAAGTTATCCCTTATGAATAGCCCCTACTTAACCAGCCCCCATTCCACACATAGTGTTTAAACGCAAAATGTTTATAAATTGATTGTCACGCCCCCATTAATTTTACAATATTATCGAATATTTTATATTGATCAAAAAATTTCATAGTAGAAGTTTCAATATAAATAGCGGGGATGGAACGTACAAAATAAACAAATAATTTTTGACTTGATAAAGCTAATTACTTAAACTAACAAGTTGTTATATTTTAAAGAATCATTGCAACTTGGTTTCTCAATAAAATACAAAGAACTCAACAAATTATATTAATAGGTATTTTTCATTGAATACCAAAACGAGCAAGATTAATCTTACTAAGACAAATTATTGGAAAGCTATTATATTAGAAGATAAGTTGTCAATGTTATATAAAATTAGAAATATATTTATAAAGAGGTGAGCATATTTGTTAATACAAAATGTATTAAATTCATAATATTTTCAAAGACATGTTGTCACTACATGCAAAAATCTACTCCCGTTCATGAGTATACTCCAACTCCTGGCTTGCCTTGCTTTTCAAATATCATATCTTCAATTATCTACAAAATTGTAGAAAGTGAAAGTGAGTACGAAGTACCCAATGAGTAACAAAACCCTTTGATTCACACTTCAATGTAGAGATTTATTTCCAAGAAGATCACTGAATGCACAAAGCTTTTTCAATTCACAATAGGGCCCTATCACTAGTTAAATCACTACCCGTGGTGTGCGCCAGAGTCATATCAATTCAATCAATTCAATAGTGGCCATGTACAATTAAGTTGATCCACAAGTAACCCCGGTTGACCCTTACCGAAGTTCCAATTCAAAGCAAACACTACACTATTCTTTCATATTCCGGAATCATTGAATAGGTCATAGTGTGGGAAACAATTCAAGTAATTTGATACAAGACGGGTAGAGCAACTAGTGATTTAAATACAATAAATCATCAAAATCCATGTTCATTTCATGGAAATCATCAATCAAAATACATGATTATCTTATCAAAACTTCATGAATGTAGAAAGAGAATCAAAACATTAGTTACTCACATCTTTAACTTACTTTTCACAAAGATTCTTTGAGTTGTTGACAAGTGCCTTCAAAACCTTCATTTTCATTGATCAAAGTGGTGTTTCAAGGTGTATTTCTTATATATATATATATATATGGCAGAGGGTTATTTCCAAGTATGAAACCAAGTGTTTGATAAGTTTTAGAGGTTGTTCCTCACCCTTACCGTATTTGGACGAATTTTCTTTTTATGTTTGAATGTCATAGCATTTATCAATAAGAAACATGATTTTTGACAAGGAGCCAAGAGTGGCGGAAAGAAAGGAAAAGAGGGAATAGAATCGTAGAGAGGGAGGAGGAAGGGTTTGAAGGAAATCTTCCACATTTCCCTTATTTATAATCGTTAAAAATATCTAGATTTAGTTGTTTTTAATAAACCTTTGGATTCAGCCAATTAGAAGGTGATACGTGGCGCCGTACACTTGGAGGGTAAGGTGGCAAATTGCTCGATAAGTCCTTATACTTGTGTCGCATTATAATTAAGTCATTATGCGTTGATTTTATGTAACTTGAGTCCTTCAATTTAATATGGCTTTTCAATTAAGTGGCTACACTTCGAATTATACAATTCAATAGCCACATTCTTATCTTTAGGCCTTACTCGAGTAACACTTATTGATGCCAACTCAAGTGACTATTTATTCATTATCAATCTTCACGTTTTATGGAATCTCAAGTGGTTACTTGATCATCATTACAATAACATTCACATTGTCAATAACCGTATCAAAATTCTTGGCATTCATTTTAAGGAAAAACCTTGTAACCTTTCAATTAATAAATGCGATCACACTGACATATTCAAATTTTTGGTGTGATCATCTGATGTTCTTACAATTGATGCAATTCAATATATTCACATTGTTATATTCTAATTTTGGACATTCAATTGAGTACTAATCTTGTAATCTTTCAATTAGTGTCATTCTATCAATTGTTCAATCAGCGTCAAAAGAACGATCGCGTTGTCAATAATCATATTCTAATTCAACCATTGTCAAAAATAACAATTATGTTATTAATAGCCCCATTCCAAATTTTAGACATTCGTTTGAGTAATAATCTTGTAACTTTACATTTGATGCAATTTAATTCAATAATCTTATAACCTTTTTGTTGATGGTAATCCAATAAGTATTTAATCATCATCAACATAATGATTACATGCTTAAAATTTTCCGAGATGTTACACTAATTGCGTGTCAAATGCACTAAAATGATAAATACCTCACTCCACTAAACTTAAAAGAATTTGTAGAAGTGGAGAGTAATGGTCGAACATACAGAAAACGTTGGATATATCTAAGTTTTTCATGTCAACTAGCAAGATTGAGGGTTTTTGAATTGTTGGATAAAAACTATCAAAATTAAAAGAAAGGAATAAAAGCGATTAACATATAGTCACAACTGCAATTAAGAAGATAGTACCATATGAATATTAATTTCAGTTCTTGCTTCACTTGTACTCTTCACATAAAAGATAGCAATCAATTGCAACGTCGTTAATACTTTCTTACAAAACCATTAACTCTAGATAATAATAAGCTCTGTTACCCAGATTTTTCCCTTAAGCGTATCTAACTAAAACAAGCTCTTTAATTATACATAACAGTTTGAACAACCTAGAATAAGCTCCATAGATTTAGAACGACGAGTGAATGAAGGATTAGGAAATTAAATTAATCTAAGCAATAAATTCACAAGCTCGATTTATTTAACTTAGGTTGTGTTATCTCTAATGATTAACAATCATTAGTTACTACTGAGAATTAGGAGAAACAACAATTACATACTAATTCTAGCAATAGAAAATCGAATGCTCAACATAGTAGGCCTAAACTATGTCAAACAATCAATCTCTCATAAATGCAAAAAACAGTAACATAAGTAAGTTCACAAAAGAGAAAGAATTCAACGTTATTGAATGATTAATTAGAGAACAAGAAGTATCAACAACATCCACTTGAATTGGAAGAAGAGAGACATTAGCCTTGTGTGCACCTGTCGGAAAATCTTCCTCCAACTTGTCTTTGTTATGAAATAAAAAATTGGTATCCCTAACTCTAAGACGTGACCTCCTTATATAAGGTCGAGAAACAATCAAAAGAAGAAAATTCATGCGCAAAAACTACTATAAAAAGAATTTTACTTAAACTAAGAAAAAAAATTTCCTCGCAAAAATAACTATGTGGCTGTATGAAAGATCCATGCGGCCGCATGGACCTTCAATTCCTTAGTTGATTCTCCCTCTCCTTCTCGTGTGACCTGCCCTGGCAGCATAACATAATAGCATGCGGCCGTACGCTTTGAACACCCTCTGAAATGAGCCGCATTTGGCCGCATCGTTCCAAGCCTATCCTGATTAGGGCCACATGGCCAAGCCACGTGACCGCACCTTTGCAGTCTCTTCTTAGCACCACACTTCCTACACTTTCTTTTTTTGTTCCTTCAACTTTCCATCTTGCTCATTTTGGTTCTCAAACTTTATAATTTGTATAAAGTTGATCCAAATTCGTCCAAACTTGCGTGTTTTGGCCCCCTTTTAGACTTTTTCCTTAATACATCAACCTAAATGCAAATACAGACTTTTTAACGTAACAATAATATAATCAAACACACATATAGGGGAATTAAATATCAAAATCAAGCACCTATCATAAACTTAACAGCCAAATCCAAAAAAGAAGATTTTGGTTCATGATCTTTATCTAATACTAGCGACTTTTACCTAGTTTATGGCTTGGATTATATTAATTAATATTTTATGATCAAACAATAATAATAATAATTAGCCCACTAGGAATTGCTCTTAAGTCATCAACAAAGTATTGATTTCCTATATTCTTGTATTTGTTGATTACTATTATATGAGTTTTCAATTATAGAAAAGAAAAGGGGAAAAAGTTGAATAGATTGGGTCCCTATAAAGCGGCGGTGTGGCGATGGCTTACCAGGAGTGATTGTCGTTTTTGTCGTTTTTGTGTAGATAAGTGGAAGACGTGTGCTCTTCCGATCTTGTGGAGTTATGAGAGGTGGGGAAATTAGCAACAAAGGCAATGGATAAGTTTCAATTATGACACATACTTTAGAAAGTGCATTCATTTCTCTGGCATATATGTTGTTGAAGGTAATGAAAGAACTTTAGTTTACGAGTACGTGTACGTGTAAATGACTCTCTCTATCTCTCTCAACAAGCATCTTTTTTTCAATAGAAGAAATTGAAACTAGTGCTTATCTTTTGGAAATAAGGCTAAATATCGTCCTGGACTTTGCCAGAGGATTGGAGTACTTCCATACACTTACTCTTCAAAATTTTTATAAACACCTCAAATATCTTACTTACTGATGATTTGTCTGTAAAAATATAAGATATTGATCAAGCTAAACTTGCTCCTAATATAAGGAAGGCTGTGGTGACAACCCAAATTGGTGGTAAAGACAATAGGAAATGGCGAGAAGAAAAGGGCATTAAAGTCTATTAACTATAAAATATGGTCATACTTGTAATTCTACAAACCAAATTGCTACGTTTGAATGGCCACATTTACTTTTGGCCATTTTCTTAATTTTCTCAATGATTTTTTTTTTTTAGTAGTAGTCTAAGCACAGCAAAATTGTTGATAAATCAGGTTATTAAACATGTTCATAGTTAATTTCTCTGTCTCATTTTTATCCTTTTTCAGTAAAAAACATTAAACTAGAACATCACTTTTCACAATGAAAATCAACTTCATTATTTGGACAAAAGATATTTAGTTGGTTTATAAATATATTTAAAATTCAAATTTTGTATAGGTGTTATAACTTAATTATGTCGTGTGAAGTTAATTATTAGAATAATGTGAAAACTTACATCCCATTAAATATGTGGGTTAATGATGTGTTGTCATGTGTCTAAATTTTGAAATTTAAATTGGTGGATAAATGGAATTTATTTTTGAATGGTAACCAAACTCGTTTAGGATTAATTTCACAAATCGTCCCTAATATTTGAGTTAAGAAGCGACTGGGTCCCAATTTTTTTTTTACCGCTTGGGTCTCCAACGTTTCATAAATTAGCACAGTATTTCTTCTTTCACGGATTCCGTTAATATTGTCGTTAATTTTCTAATAAAATTACTGTTATATCCCTTAACTTTTTAATTTTAAAAATAAATATTAAAAAATAATAAAAAAATTAAAAAAAAAGAAAACACTACCCCACACTCACCCCTGGAAATGGCCGTTGAAATACTCTTATTTATGGCGGCCAAAAAGAGCAGTGAATCCCCCTATTTTGCCTCCAGAGCATTCATCCCCCTTTTAGCCACCTTACTGGCGTTTCCAGCAGCAAAAGTAGCATCACTCTGTTGCCATTTCTGGCAATATACGGTGAGGCTCCCCCTTTACGACAGCATTTTGCTACCAAAAAAGTGCTGTCATTTCTGGTGGCTAAAATGAGAAGATTCACCATATTTTTGGGTTGTCGAAAATGGCAGCATTTCGACAACCATTTCTGGTGGTTGTTCTTGGGGGGTGGGGTGGGGTGGGGTGGGGGGTGTTTTCTTTTTTTAATTTTTTTATTATTTTGAATATTTTTAAATCATTTATTTTTAAAATTAAAAAGTTAAGGGGTATAATGGTAATTTTATTAGAAAATTAACGACAATATTAACGGAATCTATCAAAAAAGAACTACTGTGCTAATTTATGAAACGTTGGAAACCCAAGAGGTCGAAAAAAAAGTTAGAGACCCAGTCAATTCTTAACTCAAAGGTTCAGGATGATTTGTGAAATTAACCCACTCGTTTATTGACAAATAATTTGCATGGGAACACACAACCAACAATGTCCTCTCTTTTTTAAATCTCTTTCATGTATCTTGGCCTACTATGTCAAGATATCTTGGTGTATGTTGATTTATATTTTTCAAAATTAATTTCCCCTCAAACTCATTTCAACAAAACATTTATCAAGTAAAATAATCTTATACGAAAATTCGTAACTTTTCAACCACAAATTCCTCAAAATCACTTTTTTTACAAAATCAATTCTCAAAAATCTAAATCAAACACACTCTTACATATCTAGCTAAGAGCTTGTTTGGAACTCTTTATTTTTGCAATTTATAAAGGGAATTTATAATGAGTGGAAATGAGTTGTGGATATTTAATTGAAGTTTGAAATATGTGGTGATTGTTGAGTTGTTGTTAAATCAACAGTCAAATCTTAGTAAGTGAATTTATAAAGGTAAAAAATAAAGAGGATCAAACAACCCCTAAATTTAGCACAACAATAGTGCTTTTTACATTAAATTTGTTATCTAAGTATTTCAGTGAAGTTCTATTGAAAAAAAGAATGAAAAATAAAAAGAGTAATCTATGCAACAAATGTATACAAATACAAATACTGAAAAATAGTTGTTCACATCAAATTATTTATAATTGCGGCTTAAAACTAACAACAATCATGTTGAATCCGCATGGATGTTGATTTCCATTGAGCCATATTAGGCTCCATGTATGAAACTCAAGAGCCAATAGAAAATAGTCACATCACGTGTCAATAGACACACGCCCACATCGGCTGTATTGTAAATAAATTGAAAAGGAAATTATTTTTTTAATTTTTTTTAACTCTTAAGTCTTAGTCACGATGTAGATTCATTTTCTTAGAACCAAAGGAGGAATTAAGTGGGGATTTTTTTGGAGGTAAGAGTTAGGGCAAAGGGGTAGAGATAAAGGGAGGGAAGAGAATTTGAGGGAACTTCAAGATTTGCCTTTTATGCTACAAAGCTCCATTCTATGGAATGGGTTTTATTCTTTTATTTTCCTTTACTAATTTGCAACATGTGCAGTGCACGTGAATACATAACATTGTTATGAGAGAGTTTTCTTTTCCAAGTAGTTGTATCTAGTCTGAGTCCTACATGAACAAAGCTGGCTTTTAAAGTAATAAAAAATATAGTACAATATATAGGCGTCTTACTATTTTTTTCCTAACAATATAATTTGTTGTCTTTAGCGATATTAAGGTGTTTTTAGTAAATTTTTTTTGTGGATAAATGCTTAATTTTTTTCTTCAACCTTTTTAAGTCGTAGCTTTAATATAGTCAGTCATATCTTTCTATTGATTATTTGCTAAATCCTCTGCCTCTATACCCTCTACCTTGTACGTGCTAATAGTTGGAAATAATTCAATTTAGAAATAAATTGAAATCAACATAGTCACAATTTTGTCTGGCTTACGCTTGCATTTATTCAGTTTAAATTGTATGGCAATAGATAGTCTATAGCATCATGCGTTTTATAAGAGATATGCCTATACTCAAGGCTTTGAATTACGTGTTTTAAAAGATAAATCTTGGTGTCAAGTATGTGCTCTAAGCCTTGCGCGCTCTTATGTATTTGTCGGATTACGACTTACACCTTTTAAAATACTAAATGCTAGTAAGAAATTCATATCACATCAAGAATTTAAAAAAAAATAAAAATAAAACACATGAACTTGTTAACAATTACATACGAGGCTGCTTACATAACATTTTTTATTCAATTGATTATCAATAACCAATCTTGGTACTATTAATTACCAGCTCATTAGATATTTTATTTCTTATAGCTTTATGTGCCTATTAAGGTGATAAAAAAATACTAACAAAGAAAATCAAATATACCATGTATATTATATTATATAGTCATGTAAAATACAATTTTATGGCACATTTTTGTAGAGCCAATTTTGACATCAATATCCATTGGCACATAAATTTTTCTAATAGAATTTCACCAAGGTATTTGACATTAATGTGATCGTAGCTTATTCTATCTATATTGAGTATGAAGAGATATGATATTGCCAATTATACAAATGTTGTTGTACCCCCTCCCCCGCCCCCCAAAACTAACCTCATTATTCATTCATTAAGTATAATTATCACTAACCAAATATGAAAGAAGGTGGACGGGTATTCACCCAAACAAAATTCAAACAGTTTTCAAAAGCAAACTTCGCCAAAACACGAGCAATTTCATTAGCATCGCTTCACATATGCCGCAACTTGAAGTCTCTGAATCTCTCTATCACGTTGGAGGTCTTCAAGAGCATGCAATGCTGCACCCTAAATTGCTTAATCATGCTACAATTTATTCAAAAATTATTTATGCATCAAACAATTTTATCAAAATGAAAAACTACTGGATAGTATTGTAATCAATAATAGTAATATTAAAATAAAATATAATATAAAATACGAATGAGTGCAATGAAAAGAGGAGGGGGAATGAAATGGAAAAACTACTTTAAGAAACATGAAATGATCTTTGATGCGGAAGTAAAACTGGTTTGAGTTTATTTTGGAAAAAAAGGGCATAAAGATAACTTTGTTGCATCATTTTCATCCAACCACTATCCAAATATAGAAAGTAAAAACACTAAATCAAAAACATAATGAGCCTTTACAAGAGCAAGATTAAAAAAAAGAAAAGAAAACATAAAAATGAAATTGAAAGAGAACTTATATGAATGAAATTAATTCCTTCATCTGTGAGTTGTTTGTAGCCACAGCTGCAGATTTATATAAGTTTTTCTTTAAATATAAAATTAAATAAATTTCTTAATTGTCTATCAATTGTTAATTATTGTCCATTTTACAAACATTTTCCAATATTTAATGTTTAATCTACATTTGGGTCTCCAAAAGGTTTAGGAATTAGAACAATTGAAATTAGTGATCAATTAACATAAATTCAACGACGGACAATTGAGAATTTCAAATATATTAATTATTGAATGTTAATTATTAATAATGAAATTAGAAATAATTGTATTAATCAATGGCAATTTTGAAATTTTATACGATTTATAAGGTCGTTATTGTCCAAAAATGTTTCTCCCATTTATTCTTTTTTAGATATACGAGTAATTAAAACATACGTAATATATTGTATGATAACATATAATGTAATATACAACAACTTGATACAATAAAATAATTAATTTTGGACTATTTGGTTCCTATGCATGTTCATAATCATTAAATATATTTAAATTTATAGTACGATTATTGTATGCAATAAAAATGTTTATAATCATTTATAATTTCTTATAAATTATTATTTAAACAATACACTTATAAAATATTACTTTGAGGAGATATCTATGCTTACTTTGTATTTATTTATTATTGTGGTTTTAATCATGGAATTGAATTAAAATTGACCACAATAAACACTTTATATTAATAATAGAATTTAAATTAAATAATAGACAAATTGAAATTAAGGAAATAAACAATGTTGGGTAAGAAGTACTAAAAAATTCAAATGGGAGTTACAATTTATCGCATTAATAATTGTTTTAATAAAGGTTTGGGGATAAGAATTACAATTGTAATTTTATACTACAATAAAGATTAATCTTGAAATTGAATTGAAATTAAACACAATAAACACTAAATATTAATCTTGATATTGAAATTATTAAATGGTACACTAAAAATTATTAAATAATTATTTGTGCATGTTGCTAAAGAAAAACATGTTTCTTGAGAAATTATTTGTGCTAAGCTAAAATAATTAAATAATTATTTTTGTGTTCATGATAAGAGTTTTTTATTGTTTTGAATTATATATATATATATATTAAATTTCACATTATTTTAGCTTCTTCATAAGTTCTTTAAGCATGTAACACTAAAAGTATTAGCTTGAAGGATAACATATGTTAGCTTAATTAATTAATTATCATTAATAGATTGTTATAATAATAAATGAGGAATAATAAAAGTAAGGGCAAATTGGGAATTAAAATAAAAAGATAGGGATAAAGGTGAAATCCAAATGTTTTACAAGGATTATACCTTTTATATATTAGTGATGGTATAGTATAGTATATAGATTACTATTTCGTAACATATTCTTACAACTCCTCTCTTTGCTATTTTTGAAACTAGTGTGACACGTGTGATTCACATGTTGGTTTTACCCTTTTTTTTAATCTGCGTGGACAACAAATGTAGCATAATTTATAGAAAAAAAACCAAAGATCTCAAAGTAAACAAAACAACTATGAAAATCAACATAAAAATTGATAAAAAGGAGATTATAAAATGCCACATCAAGTTTTACTTATAAAACATTGTAAGAAATTTATTTATTTATTTTTTTTTTGTGAAGAGAAAATATCAAATTCCATTATCATTAATAGTTTCAATTATATCATAGGATAAAAGACCACAAAGCCAACTCTGTACATCATATAAAATACAAGGATTTGGAGAATTGAACGGCCGCTAAGCTAGTTCATGTGCTATTCCATTAGGTTGTCTACAAGCACATTGAATTTGCTCTCTTATTTGAGCAGCGTCTTACAATATTAAACAATCATTCTGAATTCATAGAAATCATCCGTCTCTACTTGAATTGAGTCCACTACCAATTTTGCCTATAATTCAAAAATTACACTTTGGAATTCAAGAGTTTTCTCCCATCCAATTGCTTCTCGTAAAGATATAACCTCGGCTCCTTTGCACTAAATCTACCACTCGACCGATTTCATTAGATATTGAACCATCTCTTCTCTATCATTTTGGATCAAAATGCCAATACCAAATTTGTTTCTATTTGACACTGATGCATCCACATTGCATTTGTAAGAATATTTGAATTTATATTATAACTAGATTTTTTTCACCCGTGCGTTACACGGCGTAGAGTTATAGTATACATTCATATCAAAATTGATATACGAATATAGACTCATATTATAAATAAAGTACAATATACCAGTTGTATTGTATAAAATTACAAATTGATATGTAAATTACAAATCACCATGAGATATTTATAGTAAAATATTTTAGTATTGAGTATAAATTTGGTTGCATAACTAAGTTTATAATTTTGAGTCTCCTCCAAACATGTCGTGTAAGTTCACATATCCAACCTATATAAAGTTGTAATAATTAGTAGTCAAACAATCAAATAACAATCAACTATTGCAACTATGAGTCTAGCATCCAACTCGTGTGTTGCACAGAAATACTAATTCCCAAAAAAAAAAAATCAATAATAATAAATAATAAAATATTGAACAGGATTTAGTATTTGATATGTTACACACGATTTAGTATTTGACATGTTAAATTAGTGTTTTATTAATAATATATTAATAGTTACCCGCTTATGTATTTGATAAATGTTTTATTATATTTCACTTTTAAATCATCTAACTTATTTAATATTATTATTAACAGTCTAATAATATATATCAGACATGTACATACCTATATTCAATCAATACACATTCAAATAAAAATTTTCATACTTATATAAGAAAGTACCTCCAGACGTACTATTTTATGAGTAGAAGTCAAAATTAATAGTTATAGTTATTGTATTAAATATGGATAGATTTATAAATAAATGCAAATTAGACTTTTTAATATAGAAAGATGACCATACATGTGGGACATTCTAAAACGAAAAAAGGGACCAAATAATCAGGATGTAGAGAGTAATTTCTTCGTGAAGTTCTTTTTCTTCTTGTGGATTTCACGTCTCTTTCTCTACAAAGTTTTCACTAAAATTCATTGTTATTCTTCGTTAAATTAAAATATCGATATATGAGACTAATTAAGGATCAATTAGTATTCAACCCGTGTGTTGCACGGGGAGGTAAATTCCCAAGGTTTCATATTTTTTTAAAAAATAATTGTATAAATTGCAAAAAACAACAAATTGTTATATGAATTAAGTCAAATGAACTAATAACATAAATCCAATCGATATTTTATAAACTTCAAATCTATGGAGAAAAAAATGAAAAAATAAATTATTTGCGTCATCTACAAAACCTAACTGTCGCAACATAAATGATATAGAAACAAATATTTGAAACATGTGCCGGTAATCGAAAAATTATCATATCAATAGTAGAATGAGGATCAAGCACACATAATCGATATCATGGTTTGACCAGCTCAACTATATATTTTACTCTCATATATGTTGACTTACTATTCATGTTAGACTGCACAAGAACAACACATGTCACGATTATTGTCCACATTCATTTCTTTCTAGCATCGCTATCCTTCTATGTGTGATGTTCCGATTTTACATAACTATGTCTACATTGTTTGTTTGATTTGGATTTTTCAAAATCAATTTTCTCTCAAACTCATTTTCAACAACACATTCATAAATGAAGTTGAGACCTCTAAATTCCAGAACTTTAGCCAAAATGTTCTTCGCGTTGAATTTCATAATAATGCCTCAAATTTTGAGTTATAGAAGAGCTATAAACGGAATATTATAAAGTCGTATGTAGCCACGAAATGAAGAATAGCACAAACAAGATTGAACAATGAACTTATCAATCTATTTGATTTGTATTCGGTGGGAGTGTAGATTGCGGGACCATTTCTAATGAAAGGTATTTAAATAATGGAAAATTCTATTTGTAAAAAACTTTTTAGAAAATGTTTTACAAAATAGGGTTATTGACCATATTGCCCTTGTGTATTGTGTGATTGAGGAAAAAGTATAGGGTAAGATTGTGAAATTATCCCGTTTCATAAAACATTTTGTAAAAAAAAAAAAAATTTATGAATAGAAGGACTCTTAAATAGTTTTAGAATGAGATAATTGCTAAGGTTGGATGGGAAAAGAATATAGTTTCCATAGAAACACAGAGTCTAAGAAGGAATATCCAGAAGAGTAATGATAAAAAAAAAAATTTCAAAATTGATGGGAAGAAGTATTTCTTACTTCATGCATTCCATATAAAAGGATTAAATGATAGTACCTACAATTCTTACAAGAAATGTTCCTTCATCATATCTTTGACAAAAGTATAAAATAACCTAAAGGAGTATGAGTCATATATTCTTTGCAATTCCATTTAAAAGTTCTTCCCCTTTTAGGTGCATCAACTGAATTGTAGTAGCAGTTGGTTACGTCTCGCAAAAGAGAACCTTTTCATCTCATAAAATCTTCGAAAACCTCCTTATAAATTTTTTTATTTTCTTTATAGGAATAACTAAAAATACTAAAATTGTATACTATTGCTTTTTTTTTTTTAAGTAAAAATTGTATACTATATTGTTAAAAAAGTGAAACAAGAAGAAAAAGTAGACATAGATAATTTTTTTTTTTTTTTGATTCACGAGGGAGATCGGGAAGGTGAAATAGGAAATCAAACTTTTCTCACTCATTCACCTTTAAACATGATAATATATTATATTGTAGATAAAGGAGGGCAAACATGTCATTGTAGGGAGAATTAACTTTGAAATTAGACCGAGTATGTTAAAGGGACCTTTCATGCAACTTTATGAACGACTGGGGACCCTAGGCATTGCGCAAAAAAGGGGACGAGATTATTACGTTTGGCAAAGGTTGGGGACTTTCGGTGAAAACAGTCATCGACATCATTTTTGATGCTTCAAGAATCAAGATCCTTCCTCCGTCTGGTATCACGTTCCAGTCACGTGACAAAATACAACAGATTCGCAATCGTCCGTCAGACTTTCAGGCGTTCCATCACAGTATAATCACATCCATCATTGTCATCTTATTTCACACTCGCTCCTTCTCCTTGACACCGCTTGCTTTTCTGCTTCCAAGGGTTTCTGATCCCGATTATCTTTGCTGTTCGCCCTTGGATTCAATTAATTCTAGGGTTTTCACGTCTATTTAAATTAACAATTTTTATTACCCATCTTGATATTTTCTGTGGTCCTTCGGAATCCACGAAGATCTCTGATTGAGGAGGCTTCAATTTTGAAGACGGAGGGAATTATTTTTATCTTTGATGATTCAGGAAGCGGTTAAGGATCTCAGAATTTTGAGCTATTGTTATAATCTGAAGAGTTGAGTGAATTATGGATATGGATTTTAATGGGGATGTAGCGAGTCTTGATGCTGAGCTGCTGCAGCTTCAGGAGGTGTCTCCGTTGGCCATCAAGGCCAATCCTTATATAGCTGAGAGGCTTTTTGACCAGTGGCTTTCGCTGCCTGAAACCAATTCTTTGGTAATGCTGACCTTCATTGTATATTTGTATTTAGTTCTTTTATTTCAGAGCATGTCAGCGAGTGTGTAAAGGTAGTATGTATGAGCTGTGTAGTTAATTAATTTGATATATTCCTTTTGGGCCCTCCTCTGCACGGGATTTATTCCGAAGTATTTGCTATATAAGGTAAATGTTTGCCTGAAAGATGAGATTATCTGATGCGAAATGTCATTTAGGTGGACAACTTAGTATGAAATTACAATCTAGTGTGGCCAAAAATGGCGCATCCTCAAATATAGACTCATGCTACAGTGAAAATGATGTGGTGTCAAATGCATACTGCTGCATCAGAAAGCTTAGTGTGTTTTCAGAGTATAAACTATACTATTTCTTCTTAAATGCAATTTGAAGAATTTATTTTGAATGCATAATTTTTGTAGCTTCTATTAGATAGTAAAGGAAACACATGATCAATCAAAGTACTGCAAGCAAATAGAAATGAAACCGAGGATATTTGGAATCATGAAAATGGTTGAAAATTTGACAATGCATTGGCTACTGTTTGGGTCGGAGCATAACTGGAATAGGTTATGGTGATGCGTTCTGGTGGTCCATTAACCTTGATGGAAATATAACTATACTTACTACCAGGCAGTGACAGATATAGGGGGAAGTTTTATGAAGTGTATTTCATGAAGATCTAAAATCTACTTTAATGATGTGATATCATGAACATCCCATTTTGCATGCTCTTGGACTTTTGAAGTATAGCCGTTCGTTGCTAAGAGCAAGGGCGTTTCTAGGTGGTATCATGGAAGGGGGAATGAAGTATGTAAAGTTCTCTCTTGTTTGGCAGGACAAAAGTAAGAGGGTCACGGGTAAGGAGATATATCTATTTACCTATGAATTATGATACTCCTATATTAATTATGGCACTCTTATATTACCATTATTATCATCATCATCAAGATTGGAGATTAGTCTCCATTCTAGTGGGCATTTTTACACTCTGTAGAAATTCACAAATACATGGAAACATTCACCCGTTAAGTATCCGATAAATTAATGCCAATTAGACTCGAGATATCCTGTCTAGATAAAAAGAATTGTCCTTTTTTCCTGTTTATTTGAGTGCTCACCTGCTCATCTACTTGTTTGTCTTCCCTTTCTCTATTGGCAAACCTAGAAGACTGATCATCTTTATATCTTTCCGTCCTTGTTTCTTCTAATCTAACAAGTAAGGTTCCTCTCTTCTTTTACCTTCCCAAAAATCTTCCGTACCCAAGTGATGTTCTAGGATGTTCTTGGTGAGTATGGTTATAATGTGTATGTGAATTTAGTTTGAGCTGGAGCAAATTTGGTGTTTCTCAAGCGCTATGTAGATACCATTTGTACTTCCGATCTGAGAAGTGATAGTTTTCTAATATCTAGCTTTTGGGTAGATAGATGGTACAGTTATTGCTTTTTATCGTAGCTCGAATTCATAATGACCAAAGCCTTGACTTAGATTTTGTGATTCTACCAGGCTTGTTGATCCTATCTTTTTATCTAGTCTAGTAAAAAAAAAAACATAAATGTAATGACATATACAATTTATGAACATAGAGTTATTGACATATAAAGTTAGTGGAATGATGCAGGTGGCACCTTTAATATTCTACATAATTTTATTGAAATTATTAACCTCAATTTAGGATATTTAACTTATGGATGGTCCGATTATTTAGTAGGAAATCAACCTATCTTCTGTTTTGTCACACCTGTATTTTTGTTGCGCAAAGCCAGTGAAATTGTATGATAAATTCATGTAGGTAGTATTAGATCATATCTAGTCCTCCACTAAGCGACTGTGCTGCCTTTTCTTTTTGCAAGTTTCTTCCCAATTATTTCTTTCATTTGAGCTGAAATATGTTTAAAGACAAATATGAAACTATCTGCATATTACAGGTAAAATCATTGCTTAATAATTTGAAGGGTGGAGGTCCCTTCAATGTCTCTGGGACGTCTACTCCAAATGCCGCCTCAAGTAATTCATTACCTTCCATGTTCCCTGCTGGGAGTACACCGCCACTTTCACCTAGGAGCTCATCTGGCTCACCTCGGGTAATGAAACAGAGGGTAGGCCCATCTCCTTTTGGGTCTCCACTGAAATTAGTGAATGAACCTGTGAAAGAGCTTATACCTCAGGTTTGAAGTCAATCTTTGATAATATATTGGCACTTCATTTAAGCTTGGTTCTATGAGTGATTATTGGTGATATTGATGGAGAATGCAGTTCTATTTTCAAGATGGTCATCCACCAGCAAATGAATTGAAAGAGCGGTGCTTGTTTAGAATCAATCAATTTTTTTATGGTCATGCAGATGGGCTGCAGGTGCATGGTGAGATTTTCAACTTAATTTGTATTTGAAGGTTTATTGCAGTTGCTCTAAACATATAAATGGATTTACCATATTATCATCAATAAGAATATTTCAAGTGTTGGGGAAGAAAACCCCAAATTTGGGTTCCCCCACTAAGAGTGTGTTTGATTTAGTGCTTGTTTGAACCTCTTTAATACATCTCTTTATAATTTCACCCACCACTGATCTCACTACTAATTTGACAACTATTCATTTATAACCACAAATTTCAAATTTCTATTAAATCTATACCACTCATTTCACCAACTTATAATTTCTCTTTATATGTCACAAGGATAAAGAGAATCAAACAACCACTAAGATTTTTGAGAATTGATTTTGTGGAAAAATGATTTTTTGGGAGAATGTGAGGTTGAAAAATAAGGAAAAATTTCGAATTTATGTGTATGATTATTTAAATGGATAAATGTGTAGTTGAAAATGAGTTTTGAGAAAGAATTGATTTTGAAAAATCTAAATCAAACCAACCCTATGCCACAGTGTAGGGTTCAAAAACAACTTTTTTTTTTTTTTTTTTTTTTTTTGGGGGGGGGGGGGCATAGACGTCATTTACCTTCTCCCCCCAATTTTCCCCTTTACCGTTTTCCCCCTAACATTAGAAATACTCCAAGAAACTTAAAATAATATAAAAAGGTTATTTGAGATTCAGTAGTCTGTTCCTGCTACTAATTTTTTCATGGGATATCAGAATTTAAACCAGTTACCAAGGAGATCTGCAAGCTCCCTTCATTCTTCTCTGTAGCACTCTTCAGAAAGATTGATTTCAATGGGACTGGCATTGTAACCAGGTAGGCCTTATGTTCTTGTTACTATTTTTTGTTCCTTTCTTAATCAAACTTCGTTGTTTTTTCTTAATTTTTAGAGTATGCATTCTTTCTTTCATGCTGACGTAAGAATAATGAATAGAGAAGAGACATACCAAAAAAGAAAAAAGGATACAAGTTCTTTTCGCAGTGGATAACCTTTAGGAAATTGATTATGTTAATTTATTATCTATCTCCCAAGTTTAGTATGGTAATTTCGTCTTTGTGATGGTAAGACTTGACCTCAAGTGTCCCGATACATTTGCGGTAGAACTTGGCACAATGACTTTGGTTTGTTAATTATTATTTCTCATTATCAACTGCAAGTCTGCAACTGCTTCATTTTCATTGGCATGTGGTTCTTCTCCTTGAAGTACTCTTTCTATAAGAAACACACATTTTAGTACTTATATAAAAATATATAGGATAAGGATTCTTTTAAAACAAGTGTAAAAATGAAATAGAGGATGCAACATGTTATTGCAACTCAGAACAATTGAAGATGAAGAGAAATAACATGATTCTTATTTTCTTGGATGCAAAAGCCTATAAAAAGGTGAAACACTTTGTTCTCTTGTTTAAATTGCCAATAAGTCGTTCTTGTTGTCGTTTCTTTTTTCTTTGTTTCCTCCTTTTGCGAAAAATTACATAGTTTCTTTCTTTTTAAACTAAAAACTGGTTATTCAAAAATTTTTCATTTTACATCCCTAACTTCCCCACTGTGCTGTTTAAAAGTCCTCATGAGGGTTATGCCTGGAGTTCTGCATTGAGATTCTATTGAATGTCTCAAAGCTTAGGAGTTATGCCTTAGGTGCTATAGCCCTAGTCAACCTTCTATAGAAATAGAATGAGTGGTGTAAATTTGTGTAGTAGATGTGGGTCCCATAAAATATCTGAGGATGTGATTTGCTTGACTAACTTCCATTTTAAAGTAGAAATAGAAGGTTAGCATGAACGTAGTATTCAGATGCTAAGCTCTAGAATTGTGGGAGGGAGAGGTAATTTAGTGTTGTTATTCTGTAATTACAGTTTTTTTTTAAATGGTCCTTATATAGAGTTGTTGAAGAAACTGGTATCTTTCTATTCATAATGAACGATTGAATACAGTGGTCAATTTTGTAGAACGTACAAAAACTATTTCAGGAAGAAACAACAAATCACCCAAATTTAGCTTGACGATGATTACAATTGTTATCATGTAATTATTATCTGAAATATATTCAACATTTCACTTAAGCTAGTTCAAAGATATCCATTATTCCCAGTTCTCTAATTCATGAAAGTGGTTTTTTTGTCTAAATATGTAAGCATTAGATGTGTTCCTTTTTCTTATTCTTCTTCAATGTTTAAGGGGTGTTTGGTTCCCATTATGTGGCCAAAATTACAGTGAAACCATAATGAAGAGAGAGGTTGAATGAGTGATGGATGTTTAAAGAGATTTGACATGTGTGGTTGTAATTAAGTAGTTGTCAAAATCAAGGGTAGGTAGAGACTATAATTTTTAGAAAATTTGGTCTAATTGTTGAGTATCAAACACCGGTGTATTGATCTAGAGACAGGGCACGGGCCCACATGTGGGTTAATGAAACCACATGTGGGTTTATGTGCAAAAGAGGGCGGGTGTCTCTGTAATGGAGACACCAGGTGTCTCTAGATTAAAAATTTATCAAACACTTTTAGAGGGTTGTATTTCTTTCCTTTCATAGTTTGATTTATATTATTTAAAGGGTTTATTCCCTATGAACAATTCAAGACAGTCAATATTTCAACTATAATTGCCTGCACTTTTTTAATAAAGAAATACATATGTGAACTCTAGGAAATTGTTGAGGTCATATCCGCCGCCCTTGTCACAACTAGTATACGAAGAAATATAGGACACACCACGATTCCACGAGGCAAGCTTCAATGAATTCATTTTTGTACTTTAATTTAGGAAGCTTTGTCAATCCCTTGTCAATGAGGAAATAATGTCAATGGAAGGATTCTAGCAATTAGAGAACTGCAATGATTTAGCAAATTGTTTCATATTCTACAAGCGAAAGCAGTAAAATCTAGTGAATAAAAGAAATTATTATTTAAAGAAAATTCTGATTTTTAAACTATTTCAGATCATCTAACTAAAACACCTACATTTAGGCTTAGCTTAGGGACAACTGACAAGGAAAATCTCAATAGTTCAAATTGGTCGCTAGTTAACTTTTCTGATTACCAGCTGTATATTGTGAATGTATTGGTGAAAAATATGTACGTATATATCAGTAGGCAATGATGTAGTTGGGAAAGCTGAAATACTGTATATACTGCATCAATTGTAGTTGACCGGGGTTGACTGGTGTATCTATTTGATTACTGCTCATGATCAGTCTTGGTTAGAGTATATCTACTCTTACTTTCTTTACAAATGTGCATACAGGGAGACATTTGTTGATTATTGGATCAATGACAATGTGTTGACCAAGGATTTAGCAACCCAGATATTCACAGTCTTGAAGCAGCCAGATCACAAATACTTGACTCAGGTCATATGACTTGCCAAGAGTGATCTTGACATACATTTGGTTAAGTCGATTATGTACTTCATTATTTTCCTTCTTACATTTACCATTCTGATCACCTTGAAATAGGAAGACTTCAAACCTGTGCTTCGGGAACTTTTGGCAACTCATCCAGGGTTGGAATTCTTACACAGTACACCTGAATTTCAAGAAAGATATGGTATGTTATGGTTCATTGGCGCGCAAGCTCAAGCGGTTTCAGTTTGTTTGCTTTTGAATGTTCGGATTTATTTGCTTGTTAATAATAACAGTGTAGTATCACAGTTATTTCTACGGTGTTGGATTAGCTACAATGATGCTATCGCCATCTCTGCTTCTGTGACTATCACATTTCAAAATTATTTCGTTTCAATTCAGATTCTCCCATGACATTTTTTAAGCGTTGGGGCACCAGACACCACTGTAGTAGCTAATACACCTGTGGATTATTTTCTCCCTTTCTTTTTTCTTCTGTGATCATTCATTTTGTTTCCTGACTAAGAATGGGTATATTTTAATACCTTGTTACAGAATTTGAATCTAAATGCAGTATATCTAATCCTTGCAGAATGTATATCTGTATTTGTATGCTTGCAGCTGCTGTTACATTCGACTCGCTCATTTATTCATAAACTACCTGGAACCTGTACCTGCATTTTGTTAAGTTCTTTCTTTTCTTTTATCTAAATTGGAGACCCTGATCCTCATCTTATTTAACTGTCTGTCTCTGGATTGGTTTGGTTTCTACCAAGGTAGCAAACAATAAATAGAAACAAGTATTGAGTATTAGTTAACTTACTGCAAGTCACCAGGTACCTGTATTTGTTGGAGCCTTTCATCTTTTGTTGCTATCTCTTTCTAATTGTTCCACATTGATGCTGTTTGCAAGTGCTTAAAAGAGGTGCAATGCCATGTGTACTAGATACATGATCAGGCTGCCCCACGTGAGAACCAACTTACTAAATGATGTGATAAAAATGACATTATCACTTGGATAAAGTGAACATCATAATGTCAGAATCATTGTCAAGAGTTATAGAAAAGGAGATGGTACAAACCGAACCATATACACAAGTAAACCTTATTCCTGTACTCTCCATAGTCTGCCTGTCTAGGTTAACGGCTTTTGAATAAAAAATGAATCAATTAGAGCTTAGATATCTAGCCTATTCTATTTTGATAGACCATGGAGTTTCTTTCATAGCTAGTATAACCGAAAAGTTCTCTTCCTAACATCCATGGAGAAGAAATATCTATAGAAAAGTTGGTGGTTTGTTGGAATAGAAGGAGCTGTTTGTGCTCTAAAACAAAAGAATGTTTATACCTCTATTCTTTCATCTACCCTCAACCTTGGAGCAATAATTGAAATCATAAGTTCATGACTTTATTTTTGCTTATTGATCTTCCTGCTATTTTTTTTTTCTAATTTTTTTTAAAAGAAATAAAACACCATTTAAGCTTCATTGGGGTTTTTATCCCTCCACCTAGGCCCCTTATTTTTGGGGAGGGGGGTTGGTTAGTGGTTGGATGTCTCTACATTTTTGTTCATCATTTTGGTGGTTGGATTGGCTTGATTTGCATTAAAAATATCCAATGTTATTGGACCTTTCAATCATTGTAGCAGTGCATTGATTGGAGTGGTGTAAACAGATCCAAATCACAGACCAAAAGTTATTTGGAATATGGTTTCATTGTTCTTAGTAATTAAAATCAAGTGGGAAGAAAAAGATTTGTGAGACTGGTGGAGTATTGGTGGAAAAGACTGCTTACCTTGAATGTTTCTGGAAACAAATAAAATGTTTTCATTATTTTTTGCTTTATTTATTATTATTATTGTGTAAAGGGAAACGAAATTTAGATGTGATGTCATCGGGTAATGAACTGTTCCAGGAAGTATAGCTTTAGAGTTGTGTTAGTTTTTAGCTACGACTGATTCTGAATGTATATATGATCATGTGGATGGGATTTTTATACTGACCCATGAAACTAGTAATGAGCACGTGCATTGGATGTGTTATGTAAATGATGAATGCGATAAGAGCAAGTTTTTTTGCATTTTGCTGGGTTCAAAATTGTTCTCTAAATTTAGCCTAACTTTGAATTCTTGTACATGGCATGTGAAACAAATTGAAAATTTGGAGTATGATAATATGTGGATGTATGGAAAACTGAAAAGCTTATGTTAGGAATTGGCATTTGAAGTTGTATAGTTATTGTTAAAGTTGGTTTATTTGTGGCTACGATTGCTAAATTGTTAAATTTTAACTAAGAGTTTATAAACTCATTTAGCATTCGAAATCTTGCTAATGATGACTATTTCTTAGATCTTGTTCTCACCAAAATATTGGAGAATTTGATAAGTGTGGCAAACTTGATAGCTGTATTTGTGTAGAAGTTTGTTGATTCAACATGTCATATTCTTGAGTGTATTTCAAAAATGTGATTGAGATTGATCTCAATTGAAATGGTTGGTAGTATAAGTTAATGAAGGCGGAAAATAGAAAAGATAATAATATAAATATTGTATATTGTGGACTTTTGGCATTATAGAAACTGTATCATAGAGATATTTGAGAAGCATAATAGAAACTGTATCATAGAGATATTTGAGAAGCATAATTGCGATTGTTGAATTGAGAAAAATTAAAGATTAGAATTTGGGTCAAAGTAGTTATTGAAATATGGAAATATCTTCCAAAAAAAAAAAAAAATTTACTTTATACTTTTGGTCTTAAGGATCGTGATCTCTCTCCTCCCTCTCATTGTTTTTTAAATTAGATGAAACAATGGTCTAAAATAATGTTAAATACAGTTAATCATCTTTATTTTGCACAATATCATTGTTGGGTAGATTTATCACTTAAGAGATATGTAAATATTTGTAATAAATAATAAATTGAAATGAAATTTGTTGTATAATTAATGAAATTGCTAAGAATTATAATGTGAAAATAGTTAGGACTAAATTGAATTTGTTTTAAGCAGTTTTAATAATTATTTAATTTTAATTTGAAAAGAAAGAGAAATTGAATCAAATAAATCACGAGGTACTAAAATTGAAGTAAATTAAGAATTTTAAAATATATAATTTGGTCTCAAGTGAAGGAGGTACGGGTGATTGGGTTATTGATGGAAAATAGAAAATGTAAAGGCTAAAAGTTTTACTCATAGCCTTTGAGGCCTACAATGAATAACTCTTTAAAAGTTAGTTAGCTCTTACTAAACTTCAAGTTGAAACCTTTATTTGACATCTTAGTTGAGCTTTTTTTTTTAATTAATGAGTCAAGGGCAAATAAGGAATTAGAAAAAATATTTAAGGGAAAAATGGAAAATCAAAAGTCTCTTTTCAACCCCCCTTAAATATATGTAGATATTTAGGATTTGAACCTGTACGTGATATTCTTAGTCTTGTCTCCGAGTTCAATGACTATTTATTGTGTAAATGTTCCTATTCAATCATGTTGCTCACTTCAGTGAGATACACTGTAACTACCTGTCTGTTGGTATTTCAATTTTCACCTTTGAAAACATTTTCAGTTTTCTGTTTTGAGTTTTTGTTTTCAAAATTTCTGAAAATGTGTTTGGTTTGCCATTTTTGAAAACTGTTTCTGAAAATGGAAAATTGGAAAATGCTTTCCATTTGAAATTTTTGCAGAAATCTAGTTTGACTATTTGTAATGAGTAGTTAAATTATAAATTTATAATAAGTACTATAGATAACATTAGCATGTGTTCAAATTAAAACTCAACACATAAATGAAGTCTTCTTGATAATTAGAAACTTTGGATGATCATTCCACATTTGGATAGTATTCATCTCACATAGACAAGATAATCACATGTTGAACCTTGCTTAACAAAATAAATTTACAAAGTTTAACATCATTACCACATAAAAGGAGCCAAGCAAAAAGGATGATGCTGGCATGAAGTTTGAATGCCAGAAATCTTGTTTGCGACTATATTGATGAGTATTACTTATCTTACATGCAACCATTTGTTTGTAGAAACGTGATTTTCACGTTTCGAGTTTTGAGTGTAGTTTTTTGGCCCATTTTCAGAAAGGCTTTTTCAGGAATATGAAAGAGAACGCATTTTCGGTGCTTTTAGAAACTGAAAATAGAAAGCAATCTGAAAACGTTAAGGAGAACACAATCTAAAGATTGTACTCATAGCCTTTGAGGCCGACCCGAGTAACTCTTAAAAGTTTGTTAACTCTTACTAAACTTCAAGTTGAAACCTTTATTTGACATCTGTGTTGAGCATTTTTTTTTTAAAATTAATGAGTCAAGGGCAAATAAGGAATTGGAAAAAAAATTTAAGGGCAAAATGGAAAATCGAAAGTTTCTCCAGAGTCCTTCTCTTTATAGATTTATAGACTAAGGGTTTGAACCTGTACATGATATTCTTAGTCTTGTTTTTGAGTTCAATGTCTATTTGTTGCTTAAATGTTCCTATTCACTTATGTTTCACTGTATATGCTGTAACTACCTTGGTTAAATTTTAACGGTTGAATTTATTGCAATGGCCAGCTGAAACTGTAATATACCGAATATTTTACTACGTCAATAGATCGGGTAATGGTCATCTTACACTTAGAGAGCTGAGACGTTCAAACTTAATTGCTGCAATGCAACATGCAGATGAAGAAGAAGATATCAACAAAGTATTGAGGTATATATAGATGTTACTTTACTGATTTTGCTTTGGATAATGATTTGTGTTTATTCTAACCTTTTCTATAATCTCTTAATCATTTATGGCTCTTCTACTATAATTATTAAGCTCCTACAGCATTAGTTATAAGGGATAACATGATGTGCTCTGTGCTGTGAGACTGTTTATAAAGCAGCCTAACAAAAACGATATTTTCCTGTTAGGGAATGATGGATAGCAATTTTATCACGTAGTAGAGATCATTGTATTGTGAAAGTAACATTATCTATTTCTGCAAGATTGGATTTACCAAGCAATTATATGGAAGAATGATAGACGTTAACTTCTTTTATCTAAATTGCCTATTATTTATTCATTTTTTAAATCTTAACTAATATGATCTGTGATCATCCTCGTATTATTCCTTTCTGTGTTCCCATCTGCTACAGGTACTTCTCTTATGAACACTTCTATGTGATATATTGCAAGTTTTGGGAGCTGGATACGGATCATGATTTTCTGATCGATAAAGAGAACCTCATTAGATATGGTAACCATGCACTCACGTACAGAATTGTTGACAGAATATTTTCTCAGGTCTGTATCTCATGTGCTGTTTTTCATGGTAAACCAGTTTGCCTCAGTCGCTAAATTCATTAATGGATGCTTTTACAATCACCTCAAGTATTTATATTTTTACGATGTGTTAAGGTTCCCAGAAAGTTTACCAGTAAGGTTGAAGGAAAGATGGGATATGAAGATTTTGTTTACTTCATATTGTCAGAGGAGGATAAATCATCCGAGCCTAGTCTTGAGTATTGGTATGTTTACTGTTTCTCTCTCTCTCTCTCTCTCTCTCTCTCCCTCCTTCTCTCTCTCTCTCTCTCTCTTTTTGTGGCTAGCACATTAAGCTAAGCCTTGTGTCTGGTACTCTCTTACAAAGGCATCACCAGTATTGGCAGAAACTTGGCTTTTTAATTTTTTCTGCATTGAGATATTTGAACCTTAAGGTACATTACATAAGACAGTTTACTTGGAATTAATATTTCAACTGCACGGGAGAATGATGTGTCAAGTGAGTTTGAGGATTTTTAATTGCTGAGTGGATGGGATTGGTTTAATTCTGAGTCTAAACTCTGGCAAAGAGCTTTTATACATGGGATAAAATTGTTTTGGGGTGTGGTTTTACAAAATTGTTGGAGGTCCTCGCCATTGCCACCTGAAAGGGGCTTTGAAGAGTGTCAGATAACCCAAGAAAGAATAATATGGTTTTATGTTGCCTCCATTTGATTCAACTGCAGATGCTGGAAAAATTATGAAGTGACTGAAACGACTAATATTGGATTATGTTCCCACAATCGTTTCCAGAAAATTCTGCTTTGAGGAAATTTAAGAATTGTGATTGATAACTATGCAAAGAGGAAGGAAAAGGATTAATTGTAAGAACTGAGAATTAGAAATAACAGATTTTGTTTCTCAAGTCTCGTTTTACCAGTATAGTCTTATCTACCAATTGATTTGATAACTATTCAATTACAACCACAAAATTCATGGGACCCGTAAAACCTCTAATTGCTGATATAATGAGCCCACAGAATGATAAACAAACAGCGCTTTTAGATGTTTTAGTTTATGTTCATCAATATTTTCTATTTTGTTCCATGAGACAAACTTTTAGTTTTTATCAGGTTCAAGTGCATAGATTTGGATGGAAATGGAGTTATTACCAGGAATGAGATGCAATTTTTTTATGAAGAACAATTGCATAGGATGGAATGCATGGCCCAAGAGCCTGTTCTTTTTGAGGATATCTTGTGCCAGATGGTTGATATGATTAATCCAGAGGTGCACTTCTATTAGATCGTCTTTCATCTTTTCCATGTATCTTGCTTTGACCACTGTACCTTAATTATGCCTTATAAGCTGCTTCAAGGAGCAGTGCTGCATTATAACTGTTCTTTCTTGTTTCCTTGAAATAATTTAGCTACAGTAATTGGTCGTAATTGGTTATAATGCTTATTTGGTTGTCTCAATATGTTGCTAAATAATTTTTGAAGTTTGGCTCTTTAAGCTTGTGATTATGCAGGAACCAGACACTTCCTGTTTTTCCATAAATCCATAAATTTATTACTGTAAGATGGTATGTATCCAAGATAGAATTTTAGAAGAATGTTGAAAGACTTTTTCCTAAACCTCTGGAAGTTTATATTTTGGAGGTATATTATCAGTTATATGATTCGCAAAATGAGAGATGTTTATGGCATTAAAATACCTGGATTTCGAGCATTAGTCTGGTTCTTTTGATTATATAATAATCTATCTTGCTGTTGATATTCCAATTCAGTATGCTGGTTGTCTTTCTGAAAATGGAGCCTGAGTTGAGACTTCAAGCTTATTAGGAACTTGCACAATATATCCTTGATTTTTCTCATTACCTCATTGTTCAGACAAAATGTGGCTTATTTTCCTGTGTAAGTCATGTATCTAATCTTTGGTTGACCCGGTTTGTTATCCAATCTTTTAACCTTCAAATTCCATTGGATATCATGAATGGAGAGAAACTGATGCTCAACTAAAGTGAATAGACAGAATACCATAGTTGATCATAGACACATATACAGAAGTCTGCTGATTCCAAAACTCTGGCAGACATAAAATGAAGATGACAAAGAGTCTTGTTACCTTGACAGTATCCTGGAACGTAGCATTGCTCTATATATTCTTAAAAAAACAAAATAAAACCAGGAAAAAAGGGAATAAAGAGAGCTCTGCATCTATCTGAGCTCGGGAAACAATTAGCGAGGGCAAGTATCCGTTATAGAATTATAACGATTGATGTTTGGTTTACATAGGAAAATTAATACGCACGGATTAGTTCTAAGGCTCATAGTGTTTTATTTGAAGGAAGGATTTTGAATACATGACATTCAGATGTTTATTAATTTTATTTGTCATACGAAGATCAATACTTTCTGTTTTGCATTGTAAAGCTGCAAGGATAGTATATGCTGCTTAAAGTAGGTCTGATTCGGATTGGATGTGTGCTGTGAGATGCAGAAACCAATTTGTTTCAGTTTGGAAGGGGTTGTATTTTGTAGATCAATATTTTAAGGGATGTTTGATTCTCATTATAATTCCTACCATCGATTTGATAGCTATTGAATGGTAACCACATTTCAAATCTCCATTAATTCTCCACCACATTATAATTTCCTGAAGTTATGTTAAGAATCACAAACCCTTTAATCTATTTTTTTGGTATTATGGACTAAAGAAGTGGTAGAGATTTTTGAACGATATTATGATGTTATTCACATTTTTTCCCATCTTTTTTTGTTTATTTTTATTTATTTATTACTAAGGAAAATTCCTAGTTATGTTATTTGGCTATTTGTCCAATGTATCTCTAGGTGCTCCTTTTCCCTAGTTTTCAGTTGGAAATGAGATTGTTCTTAATTTTTAATTTGGTTTATGGTAATGGAGGGTAATTCCATGAATTGGAAATATAGCCCCTGATAGTTTTCCACATTTATTTCAAAATAAAAATACAATGAGTAAAAATCAGTGGATGGAGAATTGTGTAGTACTTGTCGGTCCCATGAAACGTGTAAGTAAAAAATGGTTTGAAATATAAATTGGACACAGTAATTCGATATCTTTTCATATCTCATCAAAGAAGAGGGAAATGCCTTTTGGAAACTAGTGAAGATTTGTGACAGGGTTCTATGTGTGATGCAGTTTTGCATGTGAAAATGTGGCCAACCCATTAAGGCGGCCTAGCATGCTTGAAAAGCACAAGCATTTTATTCAAAACTTATTTCTATAATTGAAATAAAAAAATAGTAATAATTGAGGCTAAATACTAAATAGTTAAAAGGATATTAGGTCTTGACTTGCAATTATTTGGTTGAGGACCTAAGGTTAGAATTTTCATTTGGAAAAAAAAAAATACTAGTTTAATTCAGTTTGAATCATTTTTCAGAGAAAAATCAGGGAAGGGCAGGGAAGAAAGAAAAAAAGGAAGGAAAAAGGTAAAAGAAGAAACATGGCTGCAATTGGTTGGAACATAGAAATCATACACTAAATGAAGCTAGGAAGGTTTAATGTCCACTTCATCTTCAAAAGGTGATTGATTCGGAATCAGATAAAGAGCTAGAAAAGTATGCCTGAAGGTGGAGATGTGCACTATTTTTATTTGTTTATTGGTCTACAATATTTAAATTAATAATATTAAAAATGAAGAACTACATAATTACACATAAACTTTGTGATCTACGCATAAGCTTGTAATGCTTGATGCTTGATTTTCACGCATTGCCAGGTATTGCACATCGTAGAACCTTGGTTATAATCAGCTGGAACATTGTGAGATGGATATTATCACCTATTTGGTGTAACTTAATACAAAATTCTAAAGAGTGCTGGTTTAGAGAACTGAATCATGTGGCATGTCGTGAAACACTGCTGCTCCTGTATGCATCTTCATTTTGGTGGCAAATGTTAGTCTATAGATTCTTATGAATTTCTGAGTTGATGCATCCATGAGCTATATTTGGCTTGCTTTAATTTTCTTCTAATGGTCATTACCTTGTTTTGTCTTTTTCTGACAACTGGTTTCACTCAGGATGAGAGTTATTTTACGTTGCGCGACTTAAAGGGCAGCAAACTCTCCGGCAGTGTTTTCAATATTCTTTTTAACCTCAATAAGTTCATGGCTTTTGAAACTCGAGATCCATTTTTAATTCGCCAGGTAATGGTTTTAGCTTCAATATCTCCAGTGCATCCTTGGGACACTGCAAATTACGTAGATGGCTGGTGAGATTCACTTCTTTTTTATACCTGAGCAGGAACGCGAAAACCCAAATTTGACCGAGTGGGATCGCTTCGCCCACAGAGAATATATTAGGCTTTCAATGGAGGAAGATGCCGAAGATGCCTCAAATGGAAGTGCGGATGTTTGGGATGAATCACTTGAGGCTCCCTTCTGAGTTCTTTATGGTAAAATACTTGTTGACTTCTGTTTCCAGTCTATTTAATTTTCATTCTGATGATCAATACGTCCTATGGATTGCTGCATCACTGGGCCTTGTGATTGATAAATTATTGTGTATTTACTGAACAACAGTTGCACTTCATGGATCTCTCTACGTGGAGAATAATTAGTCATTTTGATGGGGTAAATAGGAGACGGGATTATAGTATCATTTGTTCCTCTTATTAAATTGTTCTTTCATGATTCTTGACAACCAAGAGTTGATAGAATATTTATTTTAAGTCTATTTTAGAAGGCAGAAATTGTACACTTGGCATTTTCTTTTTGTTTTATTTTTCTCGAACTCCATTATCTTTGGGTAGCTGCTTTTTTCCCCATAAGTAACATAATTTTGATAGTCATCATATTTGGTACACGCTTATTTTATTCCATGCTAAAAAATATTGTGATGTTGCACTATGCATAAAAGAATCCCCCAGAACTCGTATAATCAATCTTCTGTAATCAACTTCTACAATTATTAAACAAATGAGCTCCTACAATACAGCTATATAGATAGCTCCTTAACCAAATATTGATGTATGATTATTCCAATATTCCTTGATCCGTTACACTGCACTCTGCATGAGCACTTGATCTAGCAACTTCACTAGGTTCCTTCTCCAAGTAACCAAATTTCTTCAACTAACGTACAATATCTAGATGGAGGCCTTATATAACTCAGGAATCCACCCAAGTGTTATAATCAGGCCTGTTATATGGATTAGGGGTCAACCAGAGAAGGTTGACACCTCGTATTAATTTGATATGGAGCATCACAGATAAATGTGAGTTGTCTTGTCCAATTACAAAAGCCTAGCAGCATTTCTTTTCTTTGAAAATTATGGGGTTCCTTTTTGTTCAGACCACAACAGAAAAGCCAAAATCACAGTTTTCCATGTGCATCATCCAACATTGCTGAGCCAAAGTTATTATCTTTTTCAGTAATCTCCTGCAATACCTTTTAGAAGAAATTCATTGCTAACTCAAATAATCACCTTCTCCTAAATTATGCACCACATAAATCTTGAATGATAACTGATCAATACTTTTATTCTCGTAATATCATCTAAAGTCAGTTGGTTTCGGGTTGTTGGAGATTTCAGTAGTTCTCTTTGCAGATTGGCTTGTTTAGAGCTTCTCTTTAAGTGAAGAAAAGGGGGAGAGAGAGAAAAAAAAAAGGAATCAAACTCCATTACTATCCACATATTCTCTGTAGAAGATTATTTTTCACATTTCCCTGTAATTTCTTACTACTACTCCACAAATTTCAAAGAAGAATATGGTTCTCGTCAAAAGTAGCATAGAACAAGGCCTATGTATGCTTTACTTTCTATTATAAAATTATTTTGATTACCTTTTCCTTCAGCATACATAAACCAGAACTCCATTAGATGCAAGAAAATTTACTAGCTCTGAAGAAAGGCCCACTTTACCAGTATCTATCAGAAAACATATCCAATAATCCTTTTTACAAGGCAGAATGGATTATTAGCTCTGGAATATTGAAAATGGAGAAGTGGGGAAAAGTGTCATCTTTATTTGAAATCTTTGTCATCAGAAACAACTTGTTCTTTGTTTTCTACATGATGCAATGGGGTGCAAGCTTTTTATCTTATCTGCTATAGCCTTTGGTGACTAGTTTTTCTTTACATCGTCATCTCTAGCTACATCAACATACTAGCTACATCAACATACTATGAATTTTCTGAACTGACTTCAATTTTCAGTCCTGTAAACTTTCTACTTGAGTGCAAGTCCCACACATCATCTACCCCTCAAAAAGAGTCCCAACACCAGACGCCATCATTTGTTGCTTCGCTGATTTGAGAATACGAGGGAATTGTCCTTTATGGTCACCTCTGCACTCAATTACTCAAAATATCACTCAATTCACAATATTTTGGTTTGGAGAAAGAGAGGGTTTTTTTTTTTTTTTTGGGGTTTTGGGGGGGGGGGGGGTTGTAAAGGGGCATTTTCAGATATCAGTTCTAGGATACAAAGTAGATCTTTGAGACTGTCTTTTTACACTTCAAGAATAAAAAACTCAAACAGGATCACTACCTTTGGGGTTATAGAAAAAGGGTGTAGTGTTCCAATTCCAAAAAGATTCAGGAACCGGTATCTGCAAGGATTGCCCTGTGTGTTTCTTTGTGCCGCCCATCCCACCCCACACATGGCTCGACTAGTCCTTTTGATATCTTTGCATGCGTGAATTGACTTCAACTCTGCACTATTTGCAAATATTTGGGTCTTCTTTTTCATCGCTAATGACTCGATAATTTCCCCGAGCAGAAATTCTCCATTTTAGAAGCCAAAAATTATTTTTTCAAAGAATCCATCTCTCTCCGATTATTCTCAACAACTTAACAAGAGAGACAATATCCGCGGAAATTGGCAGATCAGGTGTTTCTACTTGTTAACTTAGTATCTCAGTTCGATTTAGTCCACCTTGCTGTGTAGGTAAAGATGAGGCAATTCTGATTTCTAGGGTTCTACCAGATGCCGAACTCTTTACTGTCCGTCAAAGTCATCTTCTCATATTTCATTCCAGTTACTCATGATCTCAGTCTATTCGAGATTAGGATCTGCGATCCAGATAAAAAGACAAATCTACTTCAGGTGTTGCCACTGGAGTTAATTCCAATTAGTTGCAATTCTACATTGTTTTCCAAATTGAGCATGTGTTGATGCGTCAACTTGGGGAGAATTGGAATATAATTCCAATTGTTCAGAATTGTTGCTAGAATAATGTTATTTATTTATAGTAGAGATGAATCTCTGCTTGATGTCTGATGTGGCATGAGTTCACATCAAATGATTAGATCAATCAAATGTGTTTAATATGACATTCACCTTGTTGCTGTTGGCCTTATCATTTACTGCCACCTCACTGGAGATTGATCTCTAGTAGAGATGAATGGCATTACTCTTATATTTAATGGTGGCAAAAGATATCTTATTTCCTTTTTTACTTGGGAGTATTTTCTCATCTTTTACAAGTTAATGGTATTCTTCTTTTAAATGTTCATTCCCATTGCTTCAATTATTGTCATGCCTTAAGCTGTAGGTTATGATATTAAGGATTTAAATGAAGTACCTTCATTGCTTCATACCTATTTAGTTTTTTGCCTTAGTCTGTTGCTCAAATTATTTTCTTTGTTATCCTTAAAATATTTTATATTTTCTTGTATTCAGGTGTCCATGGTGACTCTTTTATAACAAACCGGCTATCTAGCGGAAGGGGTAATTTTGTCAGAGAAGGGTCAAATGGGTAAAATCTGCTCATTTCCAGTAACAAGTTTTAAAGACAATGAAATTTTGAAGTCTATGCGCATAGCATGCTTGCCAAGCGGAAGAATTGTTAGTTCCATGTGTCGGTGATTTGGAGCAGGCTAGAGCTGGCCAATTGGGTGGCCAGAAATTGGTAACAGATCACGTAGTTCATAATTTTAGCTTGTTTTCTTTGTGTAGTTCTAAGAAATATTATAGTTAATTATATAATTTAGATCCAATGTTTCTTTTCTGAGTACAGTTTCCTTCACGGAGTAGTGCTGTGATAACTTTGGTTCTTTTTTTTTTTTTTTTTTTTCTCCCTGCTGGATGCAAATTCTTAACCATGGTTGTCTGTTTAAATTTGCTTATCAATGCAGTTTCTTTCATGGTATTGGGTTTTTGTCTCTACACTTCTGCCTTTTTTATCCTTTGATTTGATACAATCCAAGTATTTTGTGGCTTTGGTACAATCCAGTTATTTCCCCATCTTTTTAATCATTTTATGCAATCCAAGTATTTCCCCATCTTTCATCTGTTTTTACATCCTATATATGAAAGGAGTTGATTGATATGAAGGAAAAACATAACACTAATAGGTAAAATATGTGGATTGACTTGCGTGCATATATAAATGGCTCTCTCTCTCTCTCTCTCTCTCTCTCTCTCTCTCTCTCTCCCCAGTGATTTGTCACTGCCTTTGCGATTCATGCCTCTTGTTCGATTTCTTTTGCCGCCTTCTGCAAGTGTTTGCTTGCCGGATATAGAGATTAGGGTTTCAAACTCCTAATGTTAGATTGCGTTTGTGGCAGTGATGGTTCTCCATCTGGTCTCTTCTTTTTTTCTTTGGTTTTGATTGTGATCTGCGATATGAAATCTCATAGTGGTTTCATGATTTGACTAGCAATGGTTGTTATGGTGGTCGTGGTGAGGGATTTTAGGGTTCCGGTGATGAGATAAAATTCTAATTAGGTGATTTTGCGGTGGTTGTGATCTTGTGACTGGTGAGTTACAACTCTTGGGAGTTATGATTCACCGTAGTGGGGCGATATGTGGGGGTAGTGACTCATCGAAGTAGGACTATGACTATGACTCGATGGGGAGTGACTATGTGAGAGTATGACTAGCCAGAATGTGATTGTGACTGGTCAAATATGAGTTGACTTGTCACAACTGCCAGAAATTACGACGTGTAACGTCTCCGATTGTGATCACTTGATTTTTCTTTTAAAAACAAAAAATGGTAGTGTATTTTAATTTTGTAAATGTACTAAAAAATACATTGGTGTTTGTCGAGAAACACCTATATAAATTTAAAGAGATTCTACCGTCATACAACCACCTGTGTCTTTTTGTAATTTTCAGTTATCATAAATAAATAGGGGCAATAAGGTCCAACCTTATATATTTAATGTGAGGGCTGCCTAAGTGACAAAGTCATGATCCCCAATTAATTAAAAAATTAATAATTAAATAACGAACTCCCCAACTCAAAAAAATCCCAGGCCCTGGGAATTCTTAATTAAAGTGATTAATTAACTTTTTCTTTTCTTTTTAAATGTTAATTTGCACCATCCCTAACCACACTTCATCTGTGCATTTAAATCCCCTTTCAATTTGTCACTTTTTGTTTTTGCTTTAGCTCCCCCCGCCCCCACCCTAAAATCTGTATTTACCTATTTATCTTGGTTATCATGAATTTTTATATTTTTTCTTATTGATTTTTATGCTAATATTTATTCTCTTTCTATGTACAAGAGAATTGAGTGGGTCGCTTATCAATATTAAAAAAAATAAAAAAATGGGATATATATATATATATATATATATGCATGGAGCCGTAAAGAGAGAGAGTGAATAATCGTCCATGTTATGATTTATGATATATGTTTTCAATTACGAAAATAAATGTTCTTGTACTCACAAGTTAATCTTGACTCTAATAAGATTCTGAACATATGATTGTGAGAATTATTTAATTACTAAACTCATTGTTAAAAAAAAAAAAAAAAAAAAAAAA
>CAVNYN010272089.1:0-22833 GCA_963692815.1 Nyctanthes arbor-tristis | reverse complement strand
AAAATTAAAATAAAATATAACTATACTTGAAAAAAATAACTATTAATAATTAAGAATTTAAAAAAATAAAATTAAAAAGAAAATAACTACCCCTCTATGTAGTATTCTCCTTATACGATATCAAGTTTTTAATTTTTTTAGCACATGTGAGAATCTAATTTCTCAAATCTTTATAATAAGTTAAATTATTTTAAATTATTCTCCCCGTACATCACACGGGTGAAAAATTAGATTGGGTTAATTGCTTTCAATTTACTGTACATTATATTTATTGTAAGATGATGCCAATAGAAACGAAAACTTATTTTTACTTATTATTTATCATAATTTATTAAAACTAAATATTGATATTTACGTAGATACTTTAATAAGATGTCTAACAGTGCAACGCACGGGTGAAAATCTAGTTATTATCCAAAGCAAAAACATAGCAGCGCCTAAATTGCAAGGATATTGCATTGATTCACTGTATACAATCACAAGTCATTCATCACAAAATACAATATGTCCACTGCCCTCTTTCAAGGATAAGTAAAATCAATTAGTCAAGCACACAATTAAAAAGTGCCGTGATAATATTGGATTCCAAATTTGATTTATGTTCCCCGGTAGCATACTCCCCAACAAAGATAGGGATGAACTGAATCATAACCGATAAGGATAATTCCATAGAAATTCAAACGTTATTTTCAAAGAAAACAAATATATCAACTTTAATGCGATTAATAAGTCAAACAGCAGTGACCCCGTCCCTCCAATATTACACCTGCACCCCAATGGTTAGGGCATCATGCATGTGAAATCTCTGAAACAAATTTCACCTTGCCAAGAAACAGTGCCCATAATGCTAATTTGCGACCAAATGATATCTAGAGTCAACGTAGCTTTCGACATCCCAAAGGAAAGAACCGAATGTCACGGCCTCCAGAACAAGTCGCCTCAGACTGCCAAAGCTGATCTTGATGAGTTCGTCTTTAGAATTATCTACGGTGCCCTCGGGTGAGATGAAGATCTCAGGTCGACCGTACAATGCTTCGGTGTGTTTCTCAATGATGCTAACGGCTTCTTTAGATCTAATGGTGGCACACCTCTGAACCGTCTCCCCGTCTAATAACATAACATAGGAACGCAATCTGGATGACTTTATCCCATGACCAAAACCTCCGGGACTAATGCCACCAGCTGACAAGGATGACATTTCCGGGTGTGATTGAACAGTCCTGAAAGACTCTCCACTTGTTTCTCCACTAGGTCTCATCTCCTCCCAGACATCTTGTTGAACACTGTTCTCCTCATTTTCGATCCCCTCCGGAAGAACTTTCATTCTCTTTTCCAGCTGGAACCTCTGGTCAACTCGCTTAAGGAAATATCCATACATAACAGATGCCGCATAAACCTGGCCAACCCTTAATTTGCTTATCTCAGATACAGAGTTGGTATTACCAAGTCGATTCCCCAGAATGAGAGCTAGATGGTTCTGGATCATCTCATAAGCTTCAGGCGAGTGGAGCTCCTTGAGTTTGTGTTCTTGGTTGGGCCAGTCATCTGATGACAACCGAGTTACAGCAGGAACTAAAAGCACGTTAGCATCCATGAATTTTTGCACTATCAAGGCATACAATATTTCTTCCAAAGCCTTCCTCCTCTCGTTGGCTTTCACCTTTGCTATTCTCCTAACAATTAGAAAGGATTCATCAGATATGTGACTTCTACGGAAGCACGATACAGTTTTCCTTTCAAAAATGATAAAATCTAACGAATAAAAATTTTAAGTGGTCAAGAAAACCCAAAAACTTAGCATATTTGTTCTGTTTTATTATTTTTATCTGAATAATCAGAATACTATTTGACAGTAAATAAGTATAAAATCAAACCCTGTTGGTGTGGCCGTGTGGCCAAGCATTTTAGACTAACTTCGAAGCATATGTTTGAACCATTTAAGAAGTTACTTTGGAATTTTACGCTCTAAAACTCAAGTTTTAAAATTTTAAGTAATAAACTAACAAGCAGTCAACTACTCTGACCTATATAAAACTAGATCAGTGCCAGATGCCGATGTTTCTTCCTTCTTTTCCTCCGCTTCTCGATCAGATTGAAGCTGTTCAAGCTGCTGCTCTACTGCAGCAGGGACAAGATGTGGGTGGCTTACTAGAATTCCAGTGAGAAATTGTCCAACTGGAGATTCAAGCTGAAGTGGAGCAATAGAAGCAGCATCTGAACCCTCAGATTCAAAAGATTGCAATGATGCCATCACAGAGGCGCGCTTCCTCCTTCTAAACCCAACTATGCTTAAATGCCCATGAGATGTATATGTGTGTCTCTGCCGTACAACATTTAAATTGAGAATCAGCTAAAACTTATTCTTACATATATTCCAATTTCATTGTAAATTGATGTATGGGACAACATATTGAACACATTTCTTAACTAAGTGTACCATCTTTCTTATTACAAAATAGACGCAAAGACAAATAGAAATGGACCGTTACTAGCTACTTGGGCAGTTAGGAAATTAAAGTTTCAACTTGTACTGACAACAGCATAATCTATATAAGAATAAATGTGATCAACAATTGAGTCTTGAGAAACACGGCGCAGGAACAGCTAGATAACTAATGCCATATAGTTCATTGACAAGGAAATAGAACACAGTAAATAAGAAAATATAAGGAAATCCATGATGTAGAGAAAATGCTATAACTCCAGTTCTCCTGGATCAATTTCCTTCACAACGTCTCTACCACCTTTCTTTGCCATAAATAATAACTTTGTGGGTCCTTCCTACGCTTTTCAGCAAAACCATGGATCCCAAATAAAGACTATTGCTTCCACCAGAAAATTAATCAATTTACCATCTAATTACAAAATATACACAAAAACAAAATGAAGAGGGCCATTACTGGCTAGTAGGTCAGTTAGAAATTAATTTTGAGTTGTACAGAAAAGAGTATAACAATCTATATAAGAATAAATGTGACTGACAATTTCAGAAAGAACAGCATAGAAATAGCTAGATAACTCGTGCCATTTATTTCATGAACAAGAAAGTAAATGGAATTTCTCTCATCTACAGAAGGGGTCATAAATCCATTATTCGTTGATCAATTTCCTTGAAGCCATCTTTATCAATCTTTCTTGGGTACACATGTAGTTCGGTCCTTCTTTGCCCTACTCAGTAACAAAACATTGGGTTCGAAATAGAGACTATAGCTTCCTCCAGAAAAACATCCGAAATTAACCAAATTGATTTATACATGGCCATCTCCAGAACATACAATAAAAACAAAAAAAATGGATATTCCAAAATGAACTAAATATAAACAATTACAAACCAACCAAAATGGCCACAACTTGAAATGCTAATTCACCAATCATTTAATTCTATATGTTAATTTGACTTATTAACTCAATAGTAAATTCAATACTAAAATTAATCACCTGAATCCAGGTGGGAAAGACGAGGAAACTGGACCCTGGCCGTAGGGAGCATGGTCGACTAAGCCCGGATCGGAGAAGTCGACGGAAGACCGGAAAGCGGTCGCTGATTCCATCTTTAATCAACACTACCAACGTCCAAAACTGAATCAATCAAATTGAACACCAAAAGAAAACGAATTATGAGAAGGAAAAGGAAAATAAAATAGAAAAAAAAAGGATCAAACCAACACTTCTCTCTAATGATAAAAGTTGAAAAAGAATCCAATCTCTAATACCTTATAGCTCTGAAATAAATCAATAAAGATGAGAATTTGGGTGTGCGGAACTATTGATAATTCCTGCCATAATCGACGACAAGTCGGCGCTAACTGGGAGAATTGCCGGGGGTAATCAAGGTGGGAATCGAAAATGCGTGTATACACAACTAACGTTGGTAACTCTTTGGGGGCGGAAGAAGACTCCTCTCGCTCATTGAATTTACTGAAATGCCAGTCGATTTTTATTTATTTTTGGGGCAAAATGAAAGAATAATAATTTTTTTCCTGATTCTTTTTTATAATAACAAAAATCTTTGTTGAGATGTGATTTTCAATTTATCAATTGGCTTAATTTATTTGATAATTTAGAAACTGGAAAATTTTATTTCAATTACATTTGTCAACTAATATATAAACACTCTTGTATCATTGTTTCATAGTGTTAGTTAACTAATCAAAAAATTGAAAAAAATTGAAAAAAATGATAATATCACTTGTCCTAATCTTTTTCCCCCTTTCTTTTTGCCCTTTTTTTTGGCAGGATACTTATGCTAACCATTACTATATAAATCAGAAGTCATTAGTTTGTAAACTAGTTTCCAAAGACACACTATTAACCTTATTTAAAAATAATTTCGATTTTTGAAAAAGCATTAAGTATTTTGTTAAATCATGTATGGAAACAATCAAATCTAGATGACATGGTTATGAATTATTGAAAAATTGTGCGACCAAGTAAAATAAAATAAGAAAATGAGATGGAATTCTCTCTTAGAATTAGATTTCTCTTGTCCAAAATTTAATGGTTCTGTTTAGCTGAAGAAGAGATCTAGAAGGTATCAATAAGAAACATGATAAAAAATCTTCAACTAATTATTACGTCGAAAATGCTTCTGATAATTCAATTAAAATTTTAGTTATTATTATTTATTATTTTCCTTAAAAGAATCCTAGTTGCCTAAGGTTAGTTTTGGTAATTGAATTGTCTGGTGGGCCCCGCAAGGTGGTTAGATTGAATTTGGACCTTTTTTGAGGGTATAGATCGGGCCGAGTCTGGCTGAATGGGGCCCGGTAGGGAGTTGGTGGGGTATCATATACTCCAAAGTCCAAGGAAGAAGATATTAATACACGTTAGGGTACAAAGTCAATTACATTAATAGTCAAAATAATCGATTTGCCCTTAATGATTGAAAGCCAAGAAACCAAGGTTTTCTCCCGCAAATCTGAATGAGTCCCACCCTAAAAATTAACCAGCCCCCTTCAACTGAAAAATTTGCAGTCCTATCTAACTCCCCGTCCCTTCTGCAGAAGAAGGAAAAAAAAAAAAAAAATCCCTCAAATTCTTTTACGCATTACACACACATATAAAAACTAAACCCCCAAATTCCCAAAACAGGGTCAATATTTCTGTAAACCGTCAAATATTCCTTGATTTTCTGCATTCCACTTTCGTCGACTCCTTCAAATAGATGGTTAAATTTTGGGGGTTGCTGGAACGGTTGCAAATGCTCGACAGGGGGGAAACGTGAGTTGCAGATGAATTTCTAAGGGGACGAATTTCTGAGGTTTCTTCTGGTGGATTTTTGGTCAATTCGGGTGATTTTTACATTTTTTGCCTTACTTGATTGATTTCCCTTGCTCCGTCGACGGATCTGTTAAGGCGATGTGAAGGGGCTCAGGGCTTCGATGAGTGAGCACGAAAGGGGGGCTTTGAAGTTGGCTCCGAAGCGGGTGCTTATGCAACAGACTCTAAAAGGGAAGGAGGTGAAATCGTTTAGGTTGGGTTGAAGTTGCAGGTTGAATGTTTAGTGATGGGCCTTCTTCTTGGGAAATGACATTTGTAAAGCACACCACTTTTTATTTATTTTAATATCCTTTGTCTTATTATTCTTAAAATTACAACTTTTGAGAAATGACTTTTGTACATATAAAATGTGTAATTTTTGTACACACTCCTTTATATTTACTTTAATGTCTTTTGTCCTACTATATTTGAAATTACAATTTTTGAGAAGTGTGATTAAATTTATAAAAGTGCGAATAAAAATTGTATATTTTGTGTATACAAATAATACTACTCCCTGCTTCGTGGTTTTGGGGATTTGATTAAGGGCGTTTTAGACGTTTTCACTTATTATACAATTGATTTTGTAACTCAACACATACTAGTAGTGGGATTGAAAGTCCAAGTGCTATTTAGCCCACGTATCTAGCTGTGGTCGCACTCTTTTGTCCTGAAATAGATTTTTTTTTCAACCGTTTGATCTTGTAAAATGTAATTTTTTAAAGATAATATGTTGTTAAAAAGTAATATGAAGAATTGTAAAAATATTTTTTTAAAAAAATGTATTGTTAAGAATAAATTGACATGGAAATTGAGAAGAATTGATTTTTACAAAATCAATTTCATGTACCCTCTAAAAGTATTTCTAATACATAGTGAAAGTCATGAAATAATATGACATTTGATAAAAAAATGCTTATTTGAGACGTTAAATACTCGAAAATGTCAAGTATTAATTTACTCAATCAATAAATTTCCCTCTTTCTGTTTTCAAATTAGTCTCTTACCCTTGCGTTGCACGGGAAACCAAATAAACAGAATTATAAGGAAAATGAAATATTCAACATCAACATAACGGAAAGACCAGCCTTAACCTCAACTCATCACAAGGAACCCCCCGAACACTATCATCAAAGCAAAAACTTTGTCTTGGAAATTAGACTAAAGTGATTTTGAATATTTTGTAAGTTCTTTTTTTTTTTTCTTTTGAAAACGGACATTTTGGAAGTTGCTTCAGTGAGTTTATAAGTTCCCCTTCAAATCTTTTTTCTCATAGCATACCTTAAATTGGGATGAAAAAATAATTTTGAAGTGCTTATAAAGAAGTACAATTCAACCGGTTTCGGATAAAGATCCGAATTTAAAAAGAAACGTATTTAGTGAAACAGTCATAACATCCATATCAGACTTAAATAAATGTTAGCACATCTTTAGTTAAGCAATAAGTCATGTGTATGTCCTAGTACATGTGCCAAAGAATGATAAAGTTTGAAAGTCGAATATAGGGACGTGATTAGGATATATGGTGAACACTTCCAAAAATCACACATGTCAATGGTAAGTTTGCGGATCATGTATAAAACTACTAACAAAATTAATTATCCATAGTTTTAATGACTATAGCCAATTTATCTTAATAACATCATGGGGAGAAAAGGGAGTTACAAAAAGGGAAAAAGAAAAAGGAAAGAAAATTATCTATTTACTTATATTTTTATTTAAACTGAATACCGTCTCTAAAACTGGCCTTCTTCATGTATGATCAATAAAAAATGAAACACATGGTTTATGACACGCTTGTAGACAAATGATCTTGGAAGGATATAAATATGCTTCTCACCTAATGATCATTCTATCAATCGGTGAAATATTGATGAATTTGTTCTCATGTTGTCACCATGCTTTAGCAAGACGGTGTAGAGTATCTCTGCATGAAGGACTCATGGCAAGCACCAATGGCTGCAATCCTGCTTACAGGGGGTGCCAACCTAACATTTGGACCTAGGTAGTATAAAGAAAAATGCAATCTTTTCTTATTAATGAAATATGAGTGCCATTCAGTACATTTAGGTTTCTTTCATCAAATTGATTCAGGCGTCTTAAAATTACATTGGCAAATATGCTATATTCAATTGAAGTGTGGGACAGTACTGATGCATGACCAAGCTTTGGAAACGTCTCCAAATAACAGGTACCCCTAGATCTCCAATCTCAACCACCTGAGAAAATTGTACAAACTTTATCTGTTGAAAGAAAGAAAAGTGGTTCTCTAGTGAAAATGCACCCCCCGGGAGAGAGGAAAGCATGCCTTTTTTGTGCCACCTAAACCATTCTCGACGTTTAACAACTAAGAAAAAGATGGCCAATGGCCTATTTGGTAATTGATAATCTACTACTCAATGTACCAATTTAATATCCGTCAACGTAATACATATAAATTTCAACATAGAATGGCTTAGAAGTAATTCTGTTGCAAGCATAAACTTTATGAACAAAGCACTGAGCTCTAATTTTTCAATACATTAAGCAAATGCAAAAGTAAATGTGAAAGAGCATGAATATGGAAAGGGGTAGAGGGACAAAAAAGATTAGGCAGGATGTGAAATGTACCAGAGCATCTGTGAAAGAAGAACAGTGTCTTGGAGGTGTTCATGACATATACATTTACATCTCTTAGCTCAAACGTAGCCAAATTCCTCAAGTCCCAAAGCTTGAATTCATTTCCTTCAACTAAAGTTTTGCCGTTCTATTTTTATATAGACATCTTTATTAGATTCATATACATGAACACAAAGAAACAGTTAATTGTCTATCACTTAGTTGTCATATGTTATGCCATAGGTAAAACTATTGCTAGGAGAGTGTAAAGAATCTTTAGATACCATTTACAGTGGGAATCAAGGCATTTTTGTTGGGGGTAACGATACTCTTTTTGAAAAAGAATATGAGTCTATAAGATGTAAAAATCCAGAAAGCAGATAACATGACATTTAACAATGACTATTTGAAATATATTTTCGTGATAAATTATTGAGATGTTCTATTTTCTCCTGGAAAATGAAAGCAACTCTTTTGAACTAATAGCATATCCCTAGAAATTAAAGCTTGAAAGAAAAGTTTGCCGACTACCCAGATAGGGGAAAAAAGAAACAATCTAGAAAGTCATGAGATAATAACAGTGGTATTCATAACAAAAGAACAAAATTAAACCCAAAAGTTCAAGAAATCAAAGTACAAACACATGCACAAACATTATCATATGGGGAAGTCGAAAAATTGAAATCAAGACACAAACTAAGGACTGTAGGCATCAACGGGGTAGATAATTTAGTTCCTTCCAACAATGAATATTATAGATCCACCATCACGACCCCTGGCTAGATCCCACAATGCAGAGGTAAGTAGATAAAAAACAAAGAAATTATTACCACCATCTTCATGAACATTTAAGAAGAGTAATGCAGGAAAACATAGAAATCAATTTAGAAGCTCGAAAATTGACAAATCCAATTCATGTATGCAAACATTCTTAAAGCATACAACACATACTCCGCAAGCAACACCACCACACTAACCTTCAGATGCGAAGATTCTTGCGTTACATAAACAATGGAAAATTGTCAATTTACCAAGAAAATATAATAATTAATAACTCAGATAATATTTACCTCTAAAACTTCCACCTTAGAAATAAACAAACAAATAAATAAAGACTTTATATTACATTAATGTATTTTGACTAAAATAATTTGAAAGAATAAGATTCTGGTAGATATTGTGAAGAACTTATTGACCATTTGGAACTAAGATTAGCAATCAACAAAAAGTAGTAGAAGACATGGGACATCAAAAATGGATTTCTAAGTTATACTTCCATCAATCAATACGAAGATTATTTATAATAATAAGAAGAAACCAAATAACATGAGTCAAATAATCGTACAAACTAACAGAAATATAGATTAATTAAACTATATATATCATTCATTTTTTCCACTGTATTTTATTATTATTTTTAAAAAGCATAATGTTATTTTTCTATAGTTCCTATGCAATTTAAGTGGAAAAAACCTGCATCACGAAGTTAAACAAATGGCAGAACGTAATCATTTTCGTGTTTCTCCATGTGTTTATGAGAAAGAGACAGAGGGGAACCTAGGTAGAATGTTTAGAGAGCTTATGAGAGGTCAGTTTATAGAATCCCACCCCAACAACTCAACTCGCAACTTTCTTCAAATCGAATGGCACAGACGTGCCAATCTCAGCCCCAGCACACTCGGAACCGAGTCATTACTATTTTATAAATACATGCTTCCACTAATATGTCCAACATGATCTCACCCAAGTTAAGGAAGAATATGCAATGTTTCATTTTCTACGAATATTAAACAATGAAGTGGGAACGCTAAAGATTCAACACCGAATTACCATAGCATGAAGAAACTTGAAAACCCAGATTCAATACCCAATTCCTTACCTGTGAAATGATTTTCAAGGAAAAAAAGAAGCAAAAAATCAAATAGATCATGGGCATCGAAGTGTTATACCTACTAAACCGATACTAAGAAAAATATTAGATTTGTGCTTTAACATATAAACTGAAAATATTAGATTTTATCCCAAGTATTAGATTTCACTTAATTTAGCCAAATGAAAGAAAAACATGTAGCATCAATTACCAAATTCTTCAATTTATAAACACAAAAAATTTTAAAAAAAGGGAAAGAAAGCAAAATAGCAGGAAAAGCAAATGGAAGCACATAAAACAGAAGAAAATATAGAGAATAAGCTCAATCACAGGCTACCTACCACCAAGAATTTACCGACTCATGTTGAATAGATAGAAAGAAAAGCAAAGAAAGCACCTTTGTTGCTGCATTTGGTTCAAATGGGACCAAATGCTGGTACCCAAATCCAACCGGTCTTCTTCCCGTTCTTCTCTATTGAATTGCCAACATGACATAAACTGCAAATTTAAAAATTAAAAAAAAAAAAGGAAAAGTGAAACTGATTAGAAATATGTGGTCCAATCTCGAACTCTTGAACTCACAAAGAATCACTTGTATGGCAATATATAAGACGTGTACGATTTAGGGATTCACAAAGGGATTAGGGATTCAATAAACAAATGCTTATTTACCTCCCACTTATATTAGCCGCCACCCATAACCGGAACCAATAACAGCCAGAAACCAGGAATTTCCATTTAGAGGAGCAGAAGATCAAGGCCATTTCAATTATCAGCAAGGAAAAAAGAATCACAAAATGCGATATGATCATTCCAAACAATGCGTAATTGAACCCGATAATGTGAACACATTTTGCACTTTTGCGTGTAGATTGAATCTCAATCCTTCCCAGATTAATAGCGAGACTTTACCGGTTAATCCCTACACAAATACAAGATTTTACCAAAATACCCTTGTCTTATGAAGCCATACAAAAGGTGGGAAAATGGTACTAGGCACTCTTAATTATATATATATCGATATAGATTACCTAATAATAATTGCAAATATACAATGTGGATATTATTGTATTGAAAAGTTTAGTGAATATAATGTTAATATTCTTTATCACATATACACCTTCAACATTGTTGCATTGGAGATGCTCTAAGGAAAGCTTAAAAAAGAAGAGTGAGATAGAGACAAATTCAAAAAAAGAATAAAATAATAGAGAGGGTGAGGAGGAATGTAGATATATGACATAACACTTCACACGATGAAGAAAAACTTAAAAAAAAAAAGAAGAAGAAGTATGGTACAAGGGATTAAAATGATTAAAAGAAAATAAAGACACATGGATCTTATCAAATTTTTTGTGTATCTCTCTCATGTTGGACTTTGAACCATGACTTTGTGCATTGGAGATGCTCTAACAAAAATCTCGACCACTAAGAAGTTCATTTTTTCTTTTTCTTTGTCCAAATTTTTGCGAGGAAAATCTATCGAGATCAGAAAAACTTTACCTTAGTGTTTTAAGAAAGCTAGTATTTGTGTCACCCTTATATGGGGACACCATAAGGGGACACAATGTCTTTAGAACAAAATTAGAGATACTACATACTATAGTTTCTTACAAAAACTCATTATACATTAACCTTTTTACCATATAACATACATCCTTGCGGAAACTAATATAGATAGAAAGAAAATAAAGGTGTATTAAAGTAATGAAAGAAGGTATGTTGTGACTGATTCTCCGTATTGATTTTTTAACTTGAAAAAGGTTTGCTGTAATCATATATTTCAAAGAACTAACTAACTTGGGACTTATTTTCAAAAAATAATAGTAATAATAACTTGGGACATTTTAAGTATAATAATTTCCACCAAATTTAATCAATCATTTTCGTTTGGTTATGACTTTTGCTTGTCTTGTATTTTATTCTAGAACAGTTTGAAATTTCCTTTTAAATGACACGGGCCCACAACCAAGAAACTTGAAAAACTTGAATTGAAATAGCTAACGAATCCAAAAAACAAAGGACAACGTGGATATACTTTGAATCATTTGTTAATACAGAAAAATATGAAGTCTGAAATATATGTTATTATTATACCATAAAAGTCCAATTCTTTTACGAAAATAAATTTTGCGTTGTATCTCATTTCACAAAAACAATAAAAAGATTTCTACTACAACACTCCACTTTTCTCTCATGAAAGCAACCCAATCACTTGATTGGGGCCCTGAATGAAACAACAAAAGACGAAATACATGATTATTTGTGATATCAAAACCGTCGTACTTTATTTTCAAATTTTTATTGACATTTTTACTAGGAAATTGCTAGGAAGAGATCGGAAGAGCACACGATGTTTTCACGTCTATTCTACTTTATTCTTCCTTTGCTTTCCATCTTACTAATGGCATCTTTGCTAAAGCTTATAGTGGTAATAATTGTGTTTTTGGACCGTTTGGCAACTAATTATTTTCTTTTCTTTTTATTTTTTTTGAATAAAAAGCTAGATTTTTTTTTTTAAAATTTTTTTATGAAATAGTTGAAAATGAAAAACTAACTTTTTTTCTCACCTCACCACGAGTTCAGCTAAAACTCGCAAACCATAAATTTATCAGTTAAATTAGTAGAATACATGTAAATTCTATAAATTTAAACAAATTGTTTTATTTCTATTTCAAAATAAAGATATAATAACTAAATTAGCGACAATAAATGCCGATATTTTGTATAATATATGTAAATTCTGTTTATTTATTTAAATTGTACTATTAACTTCTCCAATTTAGCGGAGAATTTAAATATTTTGAAAAAGAAGTATAACGTCAACCGGAGCGGCAAAGCCTACTCCCCCAGACCAGAACCCTTTTGGGACACGTCTCTTTGAGCACCCAAATTGAGGTGCTCATTTTATCACATAGGTTATTCAGTAAAAGTTTTTTGATTAGTTTAACATGTACATATTAAAATGATTAGACGTCCACCATTGAACTCTAACTCTATGAGAAGTTGACAGTGGGTCTGATTATCGAGTGAATCAAGTTGTGCACTTGTCCCACATTCATCCAGTATTCTTGCTGTTGGGCCTATTATTGAGCTCTTTGTAGGGTATGAAGTGTGATTGATCTCTATTAACAGTCAGACTCTGTATATAATCCGATTTGACTTAATACAAAACTTGCAAAATGTGCTCTTCATTCTTAGTACGGTCCGTATAAGATGTGGGACCGGCCGTGGGCTGGACATAAGTAGGTAGTTTAGGTACGGCCAAAACGCTTACTAGGCGGTGCCAAACATGCAGTGACTGACGAGTAACGGAAGATCCGGAAATGGGGTCGAATTCATGGGAAGAGGTTTTGAGGAAGATGTTACCGGAGGGTGCTCCGTTGCCGGATGAAGAGCACCTCGACTATTCCATTTCCGTCGATTACCATGGCCCTTCTCTCCCCTTTATCCCCCCAGAAACCCATCCCACCGTTCGCATTAGAAAATTTGCTAACTTTTTTCCGAAACACTCTTCCTTTGCTCACTACAAAAGCAACATTAAAATTGATGCAAATAGCAGCAGCAGCAGCAGCCAAACGACTTTGTCCAAGAAATCTCCTGGTATCGCTTATGATGATGATACAACTAATGCTACTAGTAATAACGATTATGATGAAGGTGGTGATCATGAGGCCGGAAAGTGTAGTGAACATGATTATAGCATTTCTGGGAGTTTTGATCAGAGGAGAGAAATAAGATCAGGTTTTGAGGTTAATGTTAGCAATGATAAAGGGGTAATTTTTGGTGGGGTGTTTCGGGACAGTGTTGAAGAAAATGAAGCGGGTGATCATGAGACGGGAGATTCTAGTTTAAATCACTGCACTGATTTTTCAAGTTCCAACAGGTGTGAAAAGCAAATAAACAGAGGTTTTAAGATCGTTGCTAGGAAAAACAAAGGGAGAGTTTGTGGGAGGTGTGGTGGAAAGGGTAGTAGGTTGTTGCACGGAAGGGTGGGATGCCTCGTGTGTGGAGTAGAATATTGCAAGAATTGTGTATTGAAAGCAATGGGGTCAATGCCGGAGGGGAGGAAGTGCTTGGGATGCATTGGGAAACCAATTGATGAGGCGAGGAGGGGAAGCCTGGGGAAGTATTCGAGGGTGCTGGAAAAACTGTGTAGCACTTTGGAGGTTAGGCGAATAATGAAGACGGAGAGGGAGTGCGGGGTAAATCAGGTGAGACCAGAGCATGTGGTGATAAATGGAAAGCAATTGAGGGAGGAAGAGTTGGTTGAATTGTTGGGATGTGCAGTTCCTCCAAGAGGTTTGATGCCTGGCCACTATTGGTATGATAGAGATTCTGGGCTTTGGGGGAAGGTGAATTGTGTCCCCGAAGGCTGAAGTTTTGATTTCTTTTTGCATTTCTGTTTTTGCAAATGTGTACGATGGTTTCTTCAACTGCTGTTAACTTGTTTGGATTATCACAGGCTGGAAAGAAACCAGATAGTGTTATAAGTTCAAAATTAAATGTTGGAGGCAAGCTACTAACCGACGCAAGTAATGGCAACACCGGAGTTTACATAAATGGCCGTGAGATCTCAAAAGTTGAGCTCCGAGTATTAAAGGTAAAGAAATTTCTACTACTACAAATTATCTCTTATAATTCTCAGCTGTCTCCCAAAGAGCATCTGCTCTATGCATTTTTGTAATAACTTAGCTCTAATTGTTTTCCCAGATCGCTATGACAGTGAACTAAGTTAGCCTAGATTCTTAGTAACTGCAGTAAAATTAGGAACACAAGTAATTGTTAGGATTTAAAACTTACAGCATTGCTTCTTGGAAATGAATGTTGTGCCTGAATTGTCTTCCTTTCAGCTGGCCAAGGTGCAGTGCCCGCACAATTCTCACTTTTGGGTGTATGAGGACGGATCCTATGAGGAAGAAGGTCAGAACAACATTAAAGGGAACATATGGAAAAAGGTCCACTAATAAAGTTCTCTTTCATATTAGTTTATCTCGAATTACTAGAGTCTAGAAGTTCTTCAACCTGACTGAAAAGTTAAGTCGGCTTCCTGTTAGGCAGGCCTCAACTCGTTTCATTTGTTCATTGTTTTCATTGCCTGTACCACTTGAAAGCAATCACACTACGAAGGGCGAACATACTGCATTTTCAACTAGGTCTGTTCCAGTTTATTTGGAGCAGGACAGGGCTCAGAATCTTTTGTTGCTTGGAATCGAGGGGTCTGGAACAAGTACCATTTTTAAGCAGGTATTTTTTACACTTTGCCTCAATTGTTTTGACTTTTGACCTAGTTTGGTAGTTATATTTGTAGAATTCAGTTGACCTTTCCTATTGTTGCTTTTTTGGAAGTGTAAATTCACCCAAAAAAAAAAAAAAAATCCTCCTTCCCTTTGTTTTGTTTTAATTCGATCTGCTTACTCTTTTAGCTGATTGAATCTGTAATATTTCACATGTAACAGGTGAAGTTTCTATATGCCAACAAGTTAACTGCTGAAGAGCTACAGAATATTAAGCTCACAATTCAAAGTAACGTGTATAGATATCTTAGTATCTTATTGGAGGGACGGGAGCACTTTGAAGAGGAGGCATTGGGTATGGAACAGTCTCCTGGTAGGTGGTTGATAAGTGATAATGAGTATAAACCATTTCTCTCTGATGGCACTAGCAAATTGCATCTTCACGTCCTCTTCTCTTAGAAAATATATTAAGAATAAATGTGAGTAATCACCTCTAAGATTCAGTTCAGAAGCCAATCAAAGTTCCTTTGAGTTCTCTTTTCTAGCTATATGATGTGATAAGCCTTCTTGATCGAATCAGATCCTATGAAGTTTGTTTGCACACACAGCTGACTGGGGGGGTGATAGTAATATTCACTAATTAAACAGTGAAACACTAAGTAAATGTTCACTATTACAGTTGTATGTTATTTTAGGTGAAATGGGAGTTGGTAGGCAGTGCATCTATTCAATCAACCAGAGGATCAAGCAATTTTCAGATTGGTTACTGGATATCACAGCAACTGGAAATTTGAATGAGTTCTTTCCTGCTGCAGCACGAGAGTATGCTTCTTTTGTAGATGAAATCTGGAAGGATCCTGCAATCCAGGAAACTTACAAGAGAAGGGAAGAACTGCAGTATCTTCCCAATGTTGCTAAGTATTTCTTAGACCGGGTATGTGAACTATATGTTTCTCTTCTAACTTAAGTGATCACCAAAGCTGCGGGAACTAAAATTGCTATTCTAAGTTTCATTTGCTTGATTTAAGGCCAAAACTCTGTATCACCGCTTGGTAATAAGAATATAAACAAATATATTGCGTTTTCCAGGTCATTGAGGTGTCAAGTAATGAGTACATACCTTCAGAAGAGGACATTTTATTTGCCGAAGGGGTTACTCCCAGCCATGGCCTTGCCAGTGTTGGATTTTCATTTGGTGATCGTAGCCTGACATCTGAAACATACTGTGAAACCTTTGAGTACCGGCCTCCCTCAACAAAGTAAATTCTGATAAGCTGATAACTGTCAATTACTTTGGTGCATGTTAGTACGGAGTAGACACTACCACTGAATATGTTAGAGGGAATTGCAGGGTCTTTACTAGCTGATACTAAAACTTCAAATACTCTTACCCAAAACCAATGCTTACCTTTTTCTTTACCCCCGTTTTCAGGTTCCAATTGCTATGCCTCAGCCTTAAGGGACTGCATAGCGGCTGCAAATGGCTGGAAATGTTTGAAGATGTAAAATCAATAATCTTTTGTGTTTCCTTAAATGATTATTATGACCAGGTTCAGAGCCGAGACACAGGTCTTCTAGAGAATAAAATGTCGGCAACCCGAGATTTTTTTGAGAAAGTTGTGAGACATACTTCATCTTGGGGCAAAACCTTTGTTCTCCTCTTGAACAAATACGATATCTTTGAGAACAAAATCAACAACGTTCCACTAACAGTTTGTGAGTGGTTCCATGACTTCAACCCCTTGAAGTCTCGCACTGGCAACCATTCCCTGGTGCACCAAGCTTACTACTACATAGCGATGAAATTCAAGGAGTTGTATGCGTCCATTACAGGACAAAAGCTTTATGTTTGGAAGACAAGAGCCCAAATACGAGAATCAGTTGATGAAGCATTCAAATATGTAAAGGAGGTCCTCAATTGGGAGGAGGAGAAAAATGGAGATTTTTATACGATAATGACCGAGGATGATTCCTTCTCTAGTACTGATATAAGTTTCTCTCCATAAGACCCAAGATTTAGTTTTGTAAATATTTTTTACAAAATTAATGTAGTACGCTATCATTTTTTTTTTTTATTCAATATGCATATAGATATTAGGATATTCACTGATGGATGCACTTAAAATGAAAATGCAAAAGAATTTCTGTTCCCATCTCATTACTCATCCCCTACTTGCAAGAAGCCTTAACTAGTAATTTGATCTTTCAGGACATCAATTTGACGAGCAGTTCAGATAAGGGGCATCCAGAGGCTGTCTGAACAAAATTATTCTCAGGACATGAGCCCCCCGAATAGCAGGTATCATTAAGCACTACAAGAATTCTTTCGAGATTTGAAAAAGAAAAGGTCTTGACTATTAACTACTGAGTTTATATTCCTAAAATGTGGAGAACATCTTGAATCGGTGGATTATTCAACTCTAGAAACAGTAAGCGAAAGCACACACCGCAAAAAACATGACAGCAAGTCAGCAACGCTAAGTACACAACACGTATCACATAACTATCGCTGGAAGTAGCTTAGCCAAGCCACCGAATCTCTTACTGCTCCTTGTACCTCTTCTCAACTTCTTCAATGCTTTCAATCTCCTTGTGATACTTGCAAATGCGGTAGATACACCTACCAGCATTTTAAAAGTACAAGCAAGTCAAATTTGTGAAAAGAAGTATAAAAAACGATGAGAATATAATTAGCATAGTTCAACCAAGACCGGACAGCATAAAGACAAATATTTTTACTCTTTGTTTGCTGTTGACACAGTCGTATAATCACTAGAGCCCCTTACCAGACACGTTACTATAGTTAGCCACATACCAATAGAGAAGGCAAGCCGAAACACATAAAACCGCGTTCCTCTGGGCCTTGTAGATCTGCATTTCACACAAACACCAGAGTTTGCTCTTCCGATCTTAGGAAGTGGCCTAATAATGCCATAACTTGAACTTCATGAAAATCAGTAAAGATTATGAGTGAGAAGAAAATCAGCAAAATAAAGGGGCATAAAACAAAGAAAGTCAATGTTGCCCCGAATTAAAAAATAGCATAGCCACATGTTCATGAATCCCAACACATTGAGAAGATTACCCAGCTACTTTGAGCTTCTTCAAGTGTTTGAGATTATGTAGAAATATAAATACATCCACACACATCTAAATGAGAAATGGCATTCTAGTTAAGAAAAAGAATAAGCAGTGAGATACACATATCACAATTTGCTGAAAGATGACACGACCACAAGAAGCTGAAAGTGTACAGTCTGAGCTCGCGTCTACTTGGCCTTTCTTAGGTTCTAGTTCTTCGGAAAGAGGGTTTACCAAATTTGAAGCTTATAATTTAAACAAACATTGCACAATTGTCAATTGACTTTATAACAATTGGATGGTTTTGAGGAAATGTGAAAAATGGTCGCTCTAACGAAATGGATAATTTATATATCGTTCAAGCCAAAAGTTTGTCATCAAACAAAGGAGATCGGCACTTGAAGCCTTCACTTTTCCATCACAATTCCTTTTCAATCTTTAATTTTTTGATTACCTAATTTTCCAAATAATAGACACTTCCCGTTAGAAACTAGCACCCCACCCCCCAACAAAATTACAATATTGTAAGTTTTTTTTCATTAGCGCTCTTCTTAATTTCGAGGCATAGCAAGCATAATTGCATCCGTTCACAAACACTTGGGAGGACTGGATACAGTCGAAATACAAATGGTGCAAAAGCAACATCCATTAAACGATTTTGGGTGTAAAGATAGCAATTACTTCCATTCCTAATATACCGAAACTACTGCAATTAGAAAGAACCCTAAAATTAATTACCGATTTCTCATAGCGATCCCTTTCGGCAGCAGTACAAATTTCTCCAGTACACATCAACCGATGCTCATTCTTCCAGTATATATCTAAGATAGGTAAACAAAAGTCGCTTCAAATTTCGAACTGGTGCAAAACCCCCCAACTTCTTAGGAAATTTAATCACCAGAAAATAAATAAAATCTCCGAGAAAATACATACCCAGAAGCTGAAAACCCGAGAAGGGTATGACGAAGAGCGAAGGCTGGAGTATAAGAGAGATCAATGACACAATACGAGATTTCAGAGCTTTAGGAGACGGTAAAGTTAAAAGAATTGCAAGCACTGCCTCTGCCGCTACCACGTATGTCAGTATCAGCCATTGCAATGCCATTTTTTTCCTTTGATTTGTTTGAAAATTTTTCAATTTTTATCTTCTTTTGTTCTTCCGTCTTCTTCTTCGATTGGATTCTCAGATGATCTTCCGATCTGCTTCTCTCGTGGGGCTTGGGTTTATTGAAGACGACGGTTCTTACGTTGTTTTTTGCACGTAGGACCTGAAATATTCACGAAGTGACAATAACCTCCGCTACAATTTTAAATTTTTTAAATTTTTTTTGAAGGGTATTTATTTATTTATTGTGAGGGGGTATTTATTTATTTTTTTCCCCGAAAGTACAATTTATTTATTATTTTAGTACACCCACAAGTTAGATTTTTATTTATTTACTAGAACGCACGATACCCATTAGAATTGTTAAATAAAGTTTAATGATAATAGATAAAATAAATTTCGTCATAATACTTGTAGGGGTTATAATAATAATTTATAAAAAGACTTATTGTTAATAGAAATTGAGAGTTTTAAATATTTCGGTAGTAGGGTTGGTCATGAAATTTTAATGCCCTGTGTGACATTTTAAAATAGTACTTTTTCATTTAACTAAGGACTTTATTTAAAAAAAATCTATTTCACATTTAAAAGCATCATCTTTTTGTGCTGCTTTCATATTTTTTTCTTTTTAACTTTTTGACTTTGTGGTATGGTAGTGATAATTTTTCTTTTAAGTTTTGATCACGTAAATCTAAGTTTCAAATCTAGGCCTTGTTTATTTTTTAAAATAATAAAATACATTCTAATTTTTAACTGAATAACTTTTACAAAACTAATTTTAAAAAATGTATTTCTATAACTCCTAGCTCTTTGACAAATGAAAATCTAAAAATTTTGAAAACCTTTAATGTTACATCTATATAAAAAAAAATTGGGACCCTTAAGATGTTAATGCCCTATGCGATCGTACAACCTGCATACCTTCAAGGCCGTCTCTGTTTAGCAGTTTAGAGTTTAAAAGATGAATTTACTTGAATTTATCATTATTTAACTACATAAATAGAACTTCAACGTAATTTACTTAGAAAATTTGATATTAATTATTTGTTACGCGGCTAAAAAATTGAAGTTGAATTGAAACTAATAATGTATGAGCAAATGAATTAAATTATGAATCAAATATAACTCTATTTGAAAATAATCTTAAATTAATGTTTTCTTTCCTTTGAAAGGTATCTTGAATTAATAGTTGGTAAAGTAATTTCATTCATAATGTAGTCCAATAAAAAATTAACATATATTCTTTTAGTGTCACGTTCCTATGCCACATTTCGTCACATCATGAATTTGTTTTATCACGAATAGCTGGTTTTATAGCAAAACTCCTGCAATTAATATTATTGGACGACTCAAATAAACTAATTTTAAAATATGGAGACTTCAATTGAAGTAAAAACTATAAAGTAAAACTTTTACCTTAAATATTTGGAATAGTTTTATGAACAAATGTCTATAGTTTGCTCTCACTTGTTAACAGTATTAATGTTCATATTATCTTTAATTTGACACCCATATTGCTTATATTTGGCTTCAAAATAATATTATAATTATTAAAAGAACAAAAATAAGCAAAACTGGTTAAACAAAGAACAAGCAAGGCACAAAATCTTTAAAAAAAAAAAAAGGAAAGAAAGAAAGAAAAGGCCGAGAAAGTGTGAATCGTGCCAATCAACAAGGCTATTATGGAATGTGGATAGAGATATTGTATACTTTTCGAGTTTAAAATAATGACATAATTATGAAAATGATGAAAAAAGGAAAAAGCCACAAAAAAAAAAAAAGAAATCTATAATAATATACTAAAAGTAGAAGTAAACAGAATCTTTTTTCCGTCTTTGACATGATTCTAGAACTAGAATCCTTTTTTTAATATTATTTCCTATTTTTTGCATGCAGTCTCATTTTTTATAACTATACCCCTCTTTTTGTAAGTACCACTTACTTTTTCTGTAACTACCCACTTTGTTTTTCTTTTCTTTTTTAATTAGCCACTTCCAATGCAACATGAATTATGACTTTCAGTTGTTTGACAAAAAAAAAGTTATGACTTTTAGTTGTCAATTTTTTATAGCATCATGGGACTTGAAAATTAGAACTGTTATTACGCTGTCATATATTGTAATCTTTAGGAAAATTGTTTAATTTATTTTCGTGTAATTTCCAGCTGAAAAATTTTCTTTCTTTCTTTTTTATTTTTTATTTTTGGACATGTTTGGATACATGTTTCCATAAATAAGTCTTGATTTAGTTCATAATAGGTATGTTTGTTTCCTTAGGGTATCTATATTAATCCTCAGTCGATATATTTAGAAACTAATTAGTTGCTTAAATAAAATAATATTTGTATTTTTTAGACCAATATGTGATCGATTTTGCTTTAATAATTTACATTAATTAATTAATTTTTTGATACTTTTTAGAGTAATTTTATCCACTTTCTATAAAGAAGGTGATTTTATTCACCTGATTATTAATATTTTTTAGTAGCTAATTAATATTTTTCAGGTCACTCATCAATGAGTAATCGAAATTGGACGTAGTTCATTTAACATTGTAAGAGTTGTTTTCTTGACATGGTACCTATTAATTTATTTTGATAATTAAGGGCTATTTTGTTATAAATAATCAGTGCTTTGGCTGAAATCATAAATGATTATTTTTATATATTCTAATTTTTAAGTTAGAATGTCCATTAATAAAATGAATTCCTATAGTTTAATAGTAGTATGTTTTGGTAAATAAGGTACTTTAGCTATTGGTTTGCGATTAGTTTAGTTTACATCTTTAAATTGTGTAAATGATTGACCAAAAAGGTATACCGTTGCGTATTGTACTAATATGTTTTAGTAATTTTACTACTTAAATGAACTATTAACAAATACAAGAGATGCTTGGATGTTGTTTAATATTTAACATGATTTAAGTCATATTTGCTTAAATTAAGCAATTAGGGAAAAAAAAGGTATATGTCTGTATAGTTTATTTTTTTATTTTTTCTAACGAATTTAGATCGCATTTCAAAAGTTTAAAAGCAAATAAGAAATGTGAGCCAAAAAAAAGCAACTAAGAAATTAAAGAAAATATATAAAGGAAAATATAAAAACAATGAATTTCACTTTTAGGTCCTAATTAAGCAAAACTTGCTAACATCGGAAATCAGTTCCACGTAAAACTAATAAATAAAACAAAAAATGTCATTTATAATAAAGCGTTTCAAAATTTGTAATATTTAAACAAAAAAAGACATCTCCTATTGCAAATGCTTTATTCAATCAACATTGTAGTTACATAATTATTTAAATTCATTTCTATGTACTAGAATTTTATAGCATTTATTATATAGTGCTACTGAATCAAACCCGTGCAATGCACCGGTGGAAAAACTAGTTGAAAAAGAAAAGGACTCTCAAACTATTAATAGTGAAAAGGAAAGCGGCTCTTTTAATAATGTGTGTATATATGTATGTAAGTATGTACGTATAGATATAGAGATAGATAGAGACGTTTGATATAAATTTACGTACAACATTTATATAATTTGGCATTTCTTGTGAACTTGTATTAAAGTTTATATTTAGATTTTTGATTCGACACCAATATTACATATGAAAACTTCAAAACAGTATTATAATTATGAAAAGAGTAAATATAAGTTGGAGTTATTTAATCATGCAACAAACAAG
>CAVNYN010272088.1:0-18258 GCA_963692815.1 Nyctanthes arbor-tristis | reverse complement strand
ATATTTAGATTTTTGATTCGACACCAATATTACATATGAAAACTTCAAAACAGTATTATAATTATGAAAAGAGTAAATATAAGTTGGAGTTATTTAATCATGCAACAAACAAGCCCCCCCAAAAAAAAAAAAGACACAAAAAAGAAAAAAAAAAGGAAATGACGACCAAAGAATAAACAGGAAAAAGCAAACTTGATCTTTTAGTATAGGGTAGAAATGCGTTTATGATTCAATGACAACAAAATTTTGTAGAGTTAAATTGTACCCACTTGATCGGAATCCGACTCCACCACTAAACTCAACACCATATATACAGCATTTACTTCCTAGAAATATGTGCTTTTCGTCAGCATTGTTTGTCTGATTTGTTTAAGCAAGAAAAATTTTCAAGAATTTCCCCAGAGTTTTATTAAAAAACTTCTCACTCATGTATATTTCAAATCCATATGACATATATACATGTGTATCATATTAATGGGAAGTTTTATAACAAAATTTTCGAGAAGTTCATGAAAGTGACTCGTTTAAGCAAAATGAATTTTGTAAAATGACTTCAAGAATAACAACTACATATAATAATGATAGAAAGACAATTAGGTTAGGTGCATGTATAACCTCAGCCAAGTTTATAAACGTAACGATACACCAAAAATTGTAATTGAAAACATGTTTTACGAAAGAAAGGTACAAATATTATTTAGCAATTCGAATTTAACAGACTATCGATAATAAGACTATGTACTATAGATACTTCGAGTCTGCTAGTGGAAAAAATCAATATATGGCTGTCAAGTGGCGGTCATATGATGCAACAATAAAATACTCATGTGCTAAAATGTAGCTAGCGCCCCAAATTGAAAGGTGGCAACCCTATGTGTAACATGTAAAAAAAATCAGACAATCAATTAAGCTATGTGGTCAATTCTTTAATGATAATTGAACAATTACTTGAATTGCATTGTAAGGTTATACAATAGTTAATCAACTGACACATAAGAATATGGTTCTTGATTAATATGATCCAAAGCATAACAACCTAATTCTAATATCACATTAAATATAGGGATTTCTTGAACAAATAAACGAATGGACATTGGTTAGGCCACATCTCCCTTCAAACAAATGGTGCTAGTTGCTAAGTTTTGAGACACTTGTTATTTTTGTAAATGGTGGATTTCAATTGCTATTTAAATACAATTAAATCTAACACTTATAAAAAAGGGGCAAAGGCTAGGGATCCACCAAAAATCTCCTTCAAACACTCCACCAATTCCAAAATAATTTAAATTCGTCCAAAATTATAAAGGATGGAAGAACACTAATAAAACCACATTAGAACACATATTTGGCACTTGAAAAAGACTCATTGTCATATATAGAAAGATTCTAACCTAAAGAATAATTTTGCTTGAGGAATTTCAAGGTTTTAGAGGCTCATTTAAGAAATCTTTAGAGGTAAGTAACACATGGCTTGGCTCTTTCATTCTCCCTTTCTTGTCTATCTCTCATTCTTTCTCTCCTTGGAACTCATGATTTGCTTAAGATTGCTTTGACCCCTAAATTTTTCTGGCAGTTGATACTTGATTGTGTACCATTGCTTTAGACAAACGATTGTTTCTTGCTTTTGGGCATCTCTAGTGGTGCTATCTACCCGTGTTGCCTTGCTATGTGGTAAACTTTATGGTATTATGATCATGCTCTGTGATCGTGGTCATCTTGAATCTATGTATATTGTGGATTACGAGTAAAGTCTAAACTGACCTTTGTGCCTAGAAATGATCTTCTTTGTGCATAAAAGTGAGTTCTCTAGCATTGTTTTGTATAAGCCAATACATGTTGTTATTCACTGGGTACTTTATACTCACCACTCTTTCCCTCTCCCTTCAACAATCTTGTAGGTATTGAACTAAGAGCTATGTGGCCGGATTGTCTTAAGGTTGGAAGAGATACATGTATGTTATAGAGATTTCAGTGTGTGACTGATGTTTCATTGTGGGTAGTCCGCAATATCTTTAACTATCAGAATACACAGCGAAAGCGTCACGTTTATATTTGTAAAGTCTCGCCCTTAATTTTGAATCGAAATTAATTTCTCAAATGCTTCCACTACCAATACGAGAAAATAAGGTAATAAATTTGGGGGCGTGACACTATGTATAGTTGCCAAGGCATATAATTGTATAAATATGATGATTTTTCTCATCTCCGTTCAGGGCTAATTGCACTCTTTGATAAGTTGCTTATTGGTCATCATCTTTCACGCCTTTATTATTATGGTCTATGAACTATCAAATATATATACTTTAGTCCTTTTTGCTATCTACAACTTCTAAATAAGCTCTTCACTTATTAAACTCATATATATTGGGCTCCTCATTGTAATATTATAACATGGCCTCAAGCTTTGAGAATGATGCATGTTGATCCTTAAAATTTGGAGGTCTTATAACTCAGCATTTAGGACTTTTGAGTTCGTACAATATCAACTATCGATACTTTAGATGACACTATCGATACTCTAAAGCAGAACACAAGTGGACTTTCTAACTCCATTGCCTCTTGTTTAAGTAGAATAAATCAAACAAGAACTTCCTATTGTGAGTTATTTCTATACCCTATTATATGCTTATCTATGTGTGTAATATGATGCGATTATGATGATATCTAATGTGTGCTATATGCAATTATTATAAGAAATGTCAATGGCATGAAGTTGCAAGAATTGTATTAAGTGTTGCAAGGTTATTGTACTCTTTGCATAACTTTCTATTCCAATCACATTGGAAATAGGTTGTGTTATTGTTAAGTGATTATATGCCTTGCATTATACTAAGATTCAAGTAAGTTTTAAAAAGTAATTACCACGTGGAAGATCTTACCTATATTGACATGATGTTTATGGCCATGTTTGGAATCATGTTTATAGAGTTGGGATGTTACAATAACATAGCCAATAACAAAGTCCTCATGTTAACTTATGTTATGATTGGTACCATCCGAACACATGACAAGTTCAAGTTTATGGAGCACTCGGGTAAGATCCGAAGTGGTGTTATTGGGCTCCCTTATGACATGTTTTCAAACTAAATAAATTGCATGTGTTGAAGTTACTCATTGAATTCTATGAATTCATGTTTTTCTCATGTTTTCAAAATATAGACGCTATAAAAGGATCTATGTGGCTTGAATTCAAGCTCACTAGGTGTTATCTGTGGAGGAGAAAGAACATGTGTATATGACCACACGAACTATGCATTATGGGACCATATCATGATATGATCAGACTTATTCAAGTTGCAATTATATGCTCATAGCTTGTAATGTAATCCTAGTCCCTCAATGAGATATAGCACTTATGTTATAGTTTTATAGATAGATAAATTAACAACTATTATAATAGCATCGATAGTATGAAATGCTTCTATTAATCCTTGCAGCCTAAAGTTGAAAGGATAAAAATAAAGCACGATGTACTATCAATACTAAAATGACAAGTATCGATAAAACAGAAACATATTCAGCTAACTAAGTGTTCTCTTCTTTAGTATATTGATACTGTTATATGCTATTATTAATATTTCAGTGTAGTATTATGAGTGTTGCTACTCATTTACAGGTCTAGTTATGAGCTTTAATATTAAAATGTATTTGCACTTGGATCGATTGAAAGTAAAAACGATAAAAATTAATTTAAATATATAGTCTCAAACTTGTGTACTTGAGGTTTGGTACATGAGCTGAGTGATACAACATAAGCAAGCAGGTGACACTTCGGGATGTGTCAATGAAGCTGGTCGAGCTAATTAAGCGAAAGACTCTTCTATGTTCACAAATCATTTCTACTTTAAAATAAATCTAGTCAAATCAATCTTTTTTTTTAATACAAGCAGAGATTGGGCAGGGGCATGTGTGATTCAAACCATAGACCTCAGGTTCGAAGCATGAGGTTCTAACCACTATACCAGTTATATTCAATCACTCAAAAATCAAATCAAGCATATTAACATTGACAAAATTCACTTGTATTACATAAATTCAATTACTCATTTTGACAAATCTGTTTGTGTTGAGCACGTAAGAAATTAAAAAAAAAAAGAATTAAGGGTGTGTTTGATTGCATAAATGTTTCATGGAGAATGTCGATTTCCATCTAAATTCTAACTTTTATATGTTTGATTCATAAGTGAAAATGAAGTTTAAATTCTATCGTATAATCTTATTAAGTATAATTTTTTCTATTTTCCCTAGAAAACAATTTTCACGTCCTCCAAAGTAAAATATCTTCCATGAAAGTTGGAAAATATTTATTTCCATCATTTCGTATCAAGCGCACACTAATTAACTTTTTTCATTGTATCATTTGGGTTTCTCCTTTTTTGTTTCCTTTTTTCTTCTAAAAACCAAGAAGACTTGATTTTTCAATCTAGTTAACTTGGTTTTGGTTATTTTACCCACTCATATAGAACGCATATTACAAATCGGATGTACGGGACGAGAATTGACCCTTAACTCTTAATTAAGGGTTTGGAATTAAACTAACCAGGTACCAGGTTTTAGCTTGTTAAAAATAATTACTACCTCTATAAATGGTATATATCACAATTTTATAATAATAAATCTAAACCTTATAAATTTTATGTCTTGTTGAATTTAGAGAAAATAGGGAACGTGATAAACTCTTAAGACAAAACCATATGTGATATCATCATACCATAATAATATTACTAATATATTTCTTCTTTTTTTTTTTGACATAATTACTAATATGTTTCTTTTCATTTATGTTGTTGTTGGTTTCTTATGTTGCGCGTCTCGATGTAAGTTACATGGTCACTATAGGGTACTATATAGTGTTAGATCAAGACAAAATTATTATTATTAATTATTAATTATAGTATTGATTGATATAAAACTGTTATCATTACTCTTTCCAGATACATAAAGAAGAGTGATCGGTAATTTCCGATGACCTGAGAAACCCTAACACCGTATGGCCATATATATATATACATTCGCCAATCTCCCTGCCATCTTCAATATCTCTCTCTCTCTCTCTCTCTCGGGTTCACAGGGGAAAAAAGGGACTCATAACAATTATCATCAATCATGTCTAATTCGGAGGAAAATTTTCTGATCTTGAAAAGCTCTTATGACAATGAATTCATGGTGAAAGAGTCGATCGCAATTGGTAGTACAGTGATAAAGAATTTTCTGGAAGAAGACTGCTAGCTGAAGGCGATCCCGTTGCCTAATGTCAACAGCGAAGTTCTTGCTCAGATCATAGCGTACTTGGAAAAGCACGCCGCCGACAACGACGACAAAGAGGAATTCGACAAACAGCTCACCGACAATATTCCATTTGAATCGATTTGCCAACTACTTTTGGGAGCAAATTATCTCAACATCTAGGCGTTGGCAGATTTGTTGTCTACAAGGATCGCATATATATTGAAAGACTGGATGCCGGAAACGGTACGCGAAAAAATTAATATTGAGAATGACTTCACCGAGGAGGAAGAGAGGCAACTTCGTGAAGAGTACGCATGGGCTTTTGAGATTCAATTCGGTTCGTGCATGCATCATCATCTTCATGTTCTTAATTGATTTTGCTAATTACTAGATTCTTAATTTAGACTACTTCTAGCCAATTATTTATAGGGTTTTTCTTTTATTTCTTCAATTTTAGATTTTAATATCTGTTTGATGATAGTTGATTTATAAATAGAAATTATAAAGAGGTGAAATGAGTGGTGTAGTTTTAATAGAAGTTTAAAATTTGTGGTTATAAATAAGTAATTGTCAAATCATTAGTCAAATCAGTAATATGTGAGATTATAATATATTTTAATAAAGAAGATCAAACGGGGGCTTAATTAACAATTTTCTTTATTATTCCTGTCTTTCGTACGTTACGTTACTTTATTATTCTCTTCATTAATGTTTAGGGTTTATGATTATTTTCTTGCCGGCTATAAATTAGAGTCCCCCCCCTCTTTGTTATATTCGGCTATACTGTAAAAACTAATAAAGTTGAATAACAATTAAATAAAAGGTATACTAGGAAAAAATGTTTTCAAATTTCACTTTTCCAAGAGCATTAATTGAATTTTTTAAAATTATGTGAAAAATGATATGAGACCATTTTTATGAGATGGAAGGAATTATTATTATTATTATTATTATTATTATTAGGAATTTTACCCCTTTTGTTATAGTTTTGCTACTATTTGGTTTGGAAAAGAACGGCAAATTGTGAGCCAATAAATCTAATTATCCCCCCGGGCCCCCCAAAAAAAACAAAATAAAAAAAACCCAATAATTCATTGATCAACCATATATGTATTAGTAGTAACAACATATGCTGTGTAGATACATTGATCTTTATATTGCTTATAATTAACAACGTTAACTATGCAATCTGATGGATTCATGTTCTTAATTGATTTTGCTAATTATTAGATTATTAACTTAGAATTATAGCTAATTATTTATAGGGTTTTTCTTCTATTTCTTCAATTTTGGATTTTTAATTAACAATTTTCTTTATTATTCTCGTTTTTCTTACATTATGTTATGTCATTATTCTCTTCAATGTCTAGGGTTTATGATTAGTTACTTGCAAGCTATAAATTAGCTAGGGTCCCCCCCCCCTTGTTGTTATATTCTACTATACTATAATTTGGTTAAACAATCACAAGTCCTCACAAGGATTTGGGAAACAAAAACAACTTACCAATCAATTAATTAATCTAATTAATACGAAAAAGAAAACGCAAAATATACCCGCAATAATTGACCATATGTTGTTAACAATCTTTATTTACTTTCTTGTGTTGTATTATTATTATTATTATTATTATTAGGGGTTTTTCCCCTTTTGTTATATTTTTGCTACCATTTGGTTTGCAAAAGAAAAGGCAAGTTTTTTTTGTGCAATTTTGCGAACCAATAAATCTAATTATTACCCCAAAAAAATAAACAAAATATAAAAAAAACCCAATTATACATTGATCAACCATATATGAATTAGTAGTAACAACATATGTTGTAAAATACAGAGGCATTATTGATGTTATTTGTCTTCTACACGAAGTGGGTAAATACATTGATCTTTATATTGCTTATAATTAACAACGTTAATTACGCAATTTGATCGATTCATTGAGCTTCACCAGCTAGATATAGTGTTTCACCATCAGAGATCAAGCTTGTATCCATAATCCTGCCTCCATTTGCAGATAATATAAGGGAGGCACTTGCGATATTTAACTGTTGTTTTGCTGTTTCAATGAGCTCTTCAATGGTTTGGGCAACCCATAAAACAACTCCGGTGCATCTTTCATCTCTATACTCCCAAGGCTTGCCTGGGAAGACGGTGCATTTCCTTTTCGGCAATTTATCTGTCCCTCACAAATTCCAAAATATGATTAAACCCAAGGAGAGGAGAGATGTCAAATATTAGCAAATGATAATGTTAAAAAAAAAGCAGGCTGCTGCTGCTGCCTACAGCCTTTAATCTAAGGGCCATCCTTGGTCTGTTAAACGAGCACTGGACTGCCAAGCCGGTTGGCTCATTTTCCACCACCAAGATGGTGGTGAGACCAACATAATCTCAGAGTTGCATGAGAAAAAGCTGCTATTTGTGAAAAATCTATAAATTATAGGTAATACCTTGACTTGTCTCAAAGTAGAAAGATAACTCAGACAACTGTGCAATCTTTGCATCTTCCAATAGCTTAATTAGCTAATGGTTTCCACCCATGCGGGCATCATCCGATGGAGTTTTCCCCCATCTGCACATGTCCAACCTCGGTTATTATGCTTTCCAATGAATACTTCAACAGCACAATATTTAAAATCTAATTAAGAAGCATACTATCATTTATAATCATCCCATCGTAGGCAGTAATTATCTTTTCTCTTCGTTAATCTTTTTGAGTCAATTCCATGTAATTATGGTAGAAAGCAAGCAAAAACATAAGCCCAGAACAAAAATTAATGAAAAAGTGGACTCTTCTTTACCTGTCAGTTACAAAGACACTGGCCCCAGTTTCTAAAAGTAAAACCGACTCTTGATGCAACCCTTCTGATGCAGCTAAGTGAAGAGGAGTTCGAAGATCATAATTTTTGGAGTTAGGATTAATGCCATAAGCCAAAAGTCTTTTCAGGAAATCAAAGTCCCGACTTGCAACAGCCTCACAAAGACAGTTTCCAGAATCATTTATCGATAACGAAGCCCCTGCTTGCACAAGCAAAGATGCCACTCTGTCATGGCTATTCTTGATTGCTTCATATAATGGAGTCTTCCCTTCATTATCTACAACAACCGTTCAACCAGAATGAGTTTCTGAAGTTTTCTCACTTTCTCATAACATTGAATTTGGCAATGCCAGTAACTTACCTCTAATATTGATATCAACTTTTCCTTGCACAAGGAACTGAACAATATCTTCATACCCTTTGGATGCAGCAAGATGCTGGAATAAAATTAGATAGATTTCAGATGATAATAATAATTATGAAACAGATGGGCAAAATGAGATGTGTATTATTAAAGGCATAAATCTATATAGGAATCAGCTGATTATCTGCATTTTAGTTGTCTGAACATGGAACTATAATGAGAAATTATAATGAGAAATATAGGTTAAATGATAAAGATTTTGTGTAGCAGAAGACATAAGGCAAATCCTTGAATGAGAACAGCTGCAGAAAAAATTATCAAAGGCACACTTATAATACTACTTCAGAACCGTAATACAAACTCATGTATACTTAATTACATACCAGAGCAGTTCGCCCGTTGTAATCAACCTTATTGGGATCTGCTCCCGCTTCAACCAAGTTTCTCAGTCGATGCAGATCTCCATCATGGGCAGCACAATTCAATCTCATAGCCAACTCTGATTCATGTTTTTCAATATGCAATGTAATATCAGACTCCAGTATCTCGTTTCGAAGGTTAGATTCTTTTCCCTGAAATTCCCATGTACGGCAGAAATTCTTCATCAAAATGACTGGTACATATTAAAAATTTTCAGGGCGGCATAAAAGACACTTCCGCTATCTAATGTTAAGAACATATCGTATATTTAATTTATTAATAGTAATATGGTATATAAATAAATGATCTAACAGAAATTTGGATGAATATGAGCCCACAATCAACTTTCCTCAAGCAGGTTATTGATGATGATGCGCCCATCAGAAAAGTAAATCTCAAGAACATCTATCAGAGCTTGCTTATCAATACGTAGTAGCCTAGATAATTCAGTAGCCTGGACCGTATGTGGTTCTGAGATGTTACAAAGAACAGAAATTTCACCCACTGAACTATAAGTTCCCAAAGTCGGTTGACATCCTTCCGTTTCAGCATCTTCAATTTTTTTTACTTCTTCCTGCACATGCTAAAACCATTAATATCTAGCAGGTTACCAATTTAATAACAGAAAAATGCACTGGAAAAATGAAATCTGACATCCTAAAACCGGATGCAGAGCATATATCCGATAGCAAGCGACATGACATACCATTAGGAAGGTAAGATTACACAATGGCAAAAGGTCATACCAGTTTCCCATCACAAAGGAAATATAATTGATCAACAGTATTTCCCTGTTCTACTATAACTTCTCCCGGAAGGAAAAACTCTTCGTGCATTCTGATCGCCTGCATGGTTATGTAATTAAGATGGATGACATTTTGCAGCATTAGCAAATTATAATTTCACCTGAATGACAATCTTACTTACAATTTGCTTGATGAATCCATATGAGCAGCCTTTGAACAGAGGAACTTCCCTGAGGTATGGTTCATAAAGTTTTCTTGATATCTGCGTAAAGACAACACTGCCACAGTACACTCATATGTTCTAATTTTTTTATAATATTTCAGTGTGGAGAACACATTCAGAAAATGGGCAGAAGAGTGGTTATGGCAGGTTAATAAAATTTCTGTGTACGAGATGTGTTGAGATCTTCTGGTACCTTAGCCCTCATAGCAAGTGGAAGATCACGAAGAACAGCAGCATCAACATAATTGCTTTCAAACTGTAATCGAACGTGCCCTTTAATCTCTTTGCATATGTTCTTTCCAAGCTTCTTTCTGTTCATATATTTTATAAGTTCCGCCATTTTATCCCTAAACCTTTCAGTTTTGGATCCTTTGACAATCAAGGCTGTCATGTTACCCAGTAAATAAGCACCGAGAATCATGTCAAATGATACATAAAGCATGACAAATATCATTTCCCTAGGATTTACTGCATGAATTTCACCATAGCCTGCAGCAGGAATCAAAAGTTAATTTCGCTGTATTTAGGAATAGCAAGAGAAGAAATATAATACCATCACTGAAAAGAAACTTACCAACAGTGGCCATGGTAACAACAGCAAAATATAGTGCGGTTATATAACGCGTCCAAAGATCAATCTCTCTGAAGTGTTTGTAACTATAGTCACCAAGCTGTAAACTTCCTATCCATGTGTAGCCTTCCTTTGATGGAGGCAGAGTGGTAGCTAAGTAGTAAAAGATGCATGCAGCAGTGTGCGTGCTGTACAGTTCAACTACGAAAAGCTTCACAATTCTTGTAAACAGATAATTGATTCTAATATCTTTCTCCAGCTTCTCAAAAAACTCCGTCACTCTAAGTGCCCGGCTTAGACGAATCCATAGCATGTACCTAACTGGCTCCTTTCTGCCAAAAGCCTGATTAGGCAGATATGTTGTTACAACCACGTGGCTGTGTGTTTGCAACATAACATTTAACAAATTCCCACGGCCAGCTATTCAAATATTTCACTTATATATGCACGTACTCTTCTATTTCAGTGACAACAGATGCTGGATGGGAAAGCTCAATTTTCTCTCATCATCAATGATAATTTTGCTAAATAAGCTTAATGTAACTGAACAAAGAAAATGGCTTTTCCTTTTTTCTTTTCTTTTTTCAATTAAAGCCATCTACAAGTACTAAAATACTATAAATTCAACAATCCATGTTTATGTTCTTGTCAGTCGAATTACTAATAAATACAAAATATGAATAACATGGAAATGAAAGACGGTACTTTTAAAAGCTCTTTAAGTTAATTCCTAGTTGAAGGCTGCAACAAAGTCCATAAAAATGTGGAATCCCTAATCAATTTTTTTCATATATTTCGTCAATAATGTCCGAAAACTCTCCTTAAAGTCTCCAAAATTCTTTTTCAGTTACGAAAACACGTCCAAAACGAAAAGAACATCATTTTAGAAGTTTTGTGCAACCTACAATCTAATGACAAAACAACAGGAAACCTCCAAACGTAAAAAAAAATAAATCAAAGCTCCCTGTTCCTCACCCATTTAATTCCCAAGCCAAGAAAAAATATTAGGAATTATAGGTTTAGATGGGTTTGAAGATACTTTGTATATAGCATCCCATGGCAAGCAACCCAGTAGATCAACCAGAAACCGAGATTTCAAGTACCTGTAAATGTTAACACTTCATATTTCTTTGCACAAAACAAAAAAGAGGAGGGGGAAAAAACTTTTGGGTTATGCAAGTAGAGGTATAGCATCTGTTTTAATTATATTTTATTTCGTGCCTTTCTAATTAATCTGATTACTACAGATGCCTTTCTAATTAATCTGATTACTCTCTGTAGTACATTTCATTACTCTTCCTCAAGCGAAACGTATCTTGTCACAGTATAAATGGAGCATTTTTTGGCCTTTGATCAAAGCTTAAACAGCACATTTTCTTTGAAGCACCTTTCTTGGTAGCAGTAAAAGTTTAGTTGCTTGAAGCCTGGAAAAATTTTTTATTGTCAATGTACTTAAATTATTCATTTTGCAAAGATAGTTCATTTAGCACTAATTATTCTAAACCCTAGACGATAATAATAGAATAGACCTGCATTTGTTTTCCACTGTTTTCTGTGATTATCACTGTGCTAACTTTAACCCTTAACAATACATCACAGTGAGAGAGAGTGACCTAATGGCAATCAGATTGCGATTAAAGACGAGGCAATGGGAATGGGGATCGCGATAGGCGACGAAGAATCGGACGACGATGTCAATTAGAAAAGCAATTTGTCCGGCGATGTCGAGAAGGAAAAGATTCTCCGGCAGCCCTCTGAAGAATGCAAACTCCATCGGGGTGAAGAAAGAAGAGTACACTGCCCATATCAGGATGAACTGCGTCCATATCGAGTACCCCCTGCATTGCATTACACCTTACATAAATTAAAATTCATTTTTGATTTTCAAATCTCAACTCAATCTTTTCGAGAATCATTGTATGGGTTTTGAACGCATCAACTCAATATGACTAGTATAAACTTTAATGAAATTACGGACTATCAGGATTTATGATATACGCTCGATGGTTTCTAACTCGAGTTCTACTTGTGATGTCTCTGACTCTCTTGGTAATGGATTCTTGTCTTAAGTAGTTCTTAAACATTTTGGACCGCCAATTGTTCGATGATGGCTTGGAGGGCTCTTGAAGATCCTCAACTTCAAACTCCTCGTCTTCTGATTCATCTTCTCTTCCAGTCCTGTCTTGACTCCTGTACATCTTCAGTGTGTTTAATAAAGTTGAACCGAACAAGAAGAAGAATCAAACTAGCTTGCACTCGTAAAAATGTTGCTTGATTTAACAGTGACGCATATATGCACTTGTTGATAGGTAAGCGTTTGCTGTATTTGACTATGAGAGTTGATAGGTGAGAAGAAATTAAAGGTCACATGTTTTGAGAGTATCAATTATTCTAGTTACATTTCCTTGGTGAGGAATTTAGGACAGGATGTGGTGGTAAGAGAATCATATTCAAATTTCATTTAGAAGACAAGAATATATAGTAATATATGAATATTGTCTTCCTGTCACGTGTCAACTTTTCAAATATTAGATAGCTCGAGTGACACGAATATATTGAAAGCGATTTGCTTATACAATCTATCTATATGTATATTAATCAAAAGATGTAAGATCAGACAAGCATATTAATGTTTTAATTGTTGGGAAAATCTGTTTCGACCCTACGGCTACGAGCAACTGTGGGTTGGTTTGATATCTAAATTTAGCTAGATTTAATTGTTAATAAGGGTGCGTTTGATTACATGTATGGAAATAATGTGTTTTGTTGTCAACTGAATCACCGACGCTAATTGAATTCAATAGAAAAAATTCTTACGTGTTTAATTGAAAGTGGAATTCACATTAAAAAGTATGAATTACGTAAAAAAACAAAAAATATATACCCCTAGGAAAATGCTTTTCTTATTTTCGTGTAAAATGTGATCACTCGACTAAAAAGTGGAACATGTTTTCTATGGAAAAATTTAGTCCCGATCCCCCGCCCCGGCGTCACACCCCTTATATGATGGGAGATCATTGAGGTCCCATATATAGATTCCAAATTATATTGCTCCACATGTGTGTCTAGTGACATAAATAAATAGTCAAAAATAATAATCTCAATCTGTGATTTAAAAAAAAAAGGAGAAATTCCCTTAGTTGATGATATTTTGAGTGATCAATCGCTAATAATAATACTATTCCTTGTTCCAACAAGTCAAACAGACATGGAGTACTTTATATCTATCCTTTTTTTACCTATCTTATATATATATATATATACACACACACACCCTCTATCGAGCATTGAATAAGAGTGGTTTAACACTTAAAACTGTTTCTTGATTCATGAATCATCAATCTATAGAATCAATTCCAAGCATTATGCACTAGTTGATTGGACACCAATTTTAATTTGAAGATTTGTGAGTGTATCTCACTATTGCCATCGTTTTCACACGTATATGATAACTGTGTTTTGGGCAATTTTGATCTAGACATATTGTTATGGAGACACCCTAGGCCTTTCTGTGTGGATAGTCTCCTAAACTAATTTCATAGACCCACATATTGAGTCATACAAACTAAAGAAAAGGAATACGTAACATACACTGAGTACCGATGTCTCTGGAACGGTGATATCCATTGACCGTTCTCTTCATATCAAAACTTGTGTTTTGGGTCCTTAAGAGAAAGTGGAGCATTAATTTGACTTTTGTCCTCCTCCGCTTCAACTTATGAAAAATTTAAAGATCTAAGTCCGAATACCATTTTCAATCACATGGTTTTTATAATAAATTTATATTTTAATATTTTTAATATTTTTTCCTTAATTTTACGGTTTACACAATGGTTTACTTACTCAAAATTACTTCTCGCCAATTTTGCATTGAGCCATGCATACACAATGGATTGGATTTTTTTCTTTTTCCTTTTTGTTTTTTACTACAAGGATAATTATGTCATTCTGTAATTAAAGAAAATAGAAACACATTAAAAAGAAAAGACCAAAAAGATATTTTCGTCCTCCTCAGCTTGAATTGGATTGTAATCACAGCCTATTCCTGTCCCTTTTTTTCGGCACCTCAACTTCTCATGTCCACCATTGTTAAGTTAGATGTCATGTCTTTACCTATCGCAAACAACTCTCTTTTGTATTAGCTATATCAAAAGAATAATGCTATGTAGCTCCAGTGGTACTTGGTATCAGTCTATGTGGCATTCAGTGTGACATTAAATGATAAGTGAAATTAAATGAATAAATAAATTACTCACTCAATTCAACCAATCATTTAATGCCACCTTGATATAGTGTCAAGCACCAGTGATGCTAAATAGCATTACTCATGTCAAAAATCTCAAAAAGATATGTTTTCAAGAAAACTTACTCTTAAGTTATATGAAATCAAGATTATGGAGATGATTCCACGCAATTAAAAGCATATTTCTCTTTTCAAAAGTTGCCTTCCAAATGTAAATGGACTGATGGTTGCCATGATCAAAAGTCTACCAATGATGCAACGTGAAAAGTGAGAAAATACATTGACTCTCAACAAATATGTTATAATTATTATTAGGGTTAATTTCACAAAAGGCCCTTAACCTTTGAGTCAAGAATCGGTTTCGTCTCCAACATTTTTTTCACTTGCCTGGGTCACTAACCTTTCATAAATTTGTACGATAGGAGATCGGAAGAGCGTCGTGCCTTCAACTTTTTAGAAAATGACAATTATATCCTCAATTTTTGAATTAAAAAATAAAATATTTAAAAATAATACGAAAGAAAAATAAAAAAAAGGAAAACCCACCCCACCCCTAACCAGTCCACTTCCTCTCATGAAGCTGCCGGAAGCAGTAGCATTTTGCTGCCATTTCTGCTGTCGTTTCCGACAGCAAAGGGGGGTGAATTCCCCCTTTCAGGCATCATATTCTCCCTCCCAAAATGCTGTCGGAAATGACAGCGATGAAAGCATTTTTACTGTTGCTGGGGGATTCACCCCTACTATTTCTGCTGTCAGAAAAGACAACAAAATGCTGCCATTTCCGACAACATCTTTAGGGGGTGAATCCCCCATTTCCGGCAGTAAAATACTGCTGGAAAGGGGGAATTCACCATCCAATTTTTGTTGCAGGATACAACATCAAAATGCTGCTATTTTCGATAGCTTCATAAGAGAGATGGGGCTGGGACGGGCTGGGTTTTCTTTTTTTTATTCTCTTATTATTTTTAAATATTTTATTTTTTAAATTCAAAAATTAAAGGAATAGTGTCCAAATGGGCCTACTATGCGTATTTATGAAAAGTTGGGGACCTAAGAGAGCGAAAAAAATTGAGGACGAAATCGATTTTTAACTCAAAGATTGAGGACATTTTGTGAAATTAACACTTATTATTATTATTATTATTATTATTATTATTATTATTATTATTATTATTATTATTATAAGTACTGCACTCGTGCGTTACAAGTAAAAATTAATTCAAAATTATTTTTTATTTAATAAATTATAAATTTAATATTTATACATAAACAACATACTTAAAAATCATAATGCTTTCAAATAATAAAAATAATAATAATAATGTAAATATAAAAGTGTATTTTTTTGGTCCCTTTGGGGCATCCATTTAAAAAAAAGTGTACTCTTAATATTTATTTATTTCAATTTCCTAAAAGAATGTAGAAAATAAAATATAGAAACATTGAGTGTGGAAAATTTTGTAATAGTTAAACACAAATCGTCCATAACCTTTGAATTAAGAATTGATTAGATTTTTAACTTTTTTCGACCTCATGGGCTCCAACCTCTCAAAAAATCGCATGACAGGTCCTTGTTAATAGTTTCCATCCATTTTTCCGTTAAGTTCTAGGAGAAATTACCATTTTATCCCTCAAATTTTTAAATTAAAAAATAAAAAGTTTAAAAACAATATATATATATATATATATACTTTGTTTAATAAAAAAATGAAAATGGAGGGGAGAGGCCACTCTTGTGCTGCCGGAAATGGCAACACAAGGGGAGAGCCTCCCCTTATGGTTGCCGAAATCCGGTAAGGGAGAGTGCTGTCATTTTCAGCATCCAAAATGGGGGGAGACTCCCCCATTGTGATGCCATTTCCGGCAGCGATTTTGATGCCAGAAGTGGTAGCTGACATTTTCGGTAACACAAAGCTATATCCTCATTTTCAATTTTTTAAAGTAAAGTTTTTATTTTTTTGTTATCAAGCTTTTTATTTTTTAATTTAAAAATATGATGGTAATTTCTTTGACGACTTAAAGGAAAAATGGATCAAAACCAATCTGTCATGTGAGTTTTTGAAAGGTTGGTTGACAAAAAAAAAATGGTAGAGGACCTAACTAATTCTTAGCTCAAAGGTTCGGGAGGATTTGTGAACTTAGCCCATAATTAAACATATACATCAATGAGAGTCTCTTTCTCGAATGGGAGGGATATATAACTCCTAATGCTAATGTGACATTACCATGTTAGTGTTGTGTCACATTGTAGTTATGGCTTGAGAATTTTACATCATCTAATATGGCAATGTCACTTTGAGAGAGGGGTAGAATTCTTTGTTTGACTACTATTTAAAATGTTCCTTCTTGTGTGGCTACTAATTTAAAACTTGCCTTGATTGCAAAAATAAATAAATAAATAAAAATAAAAAATAAAAAATTGCATTGATTTATCAGTCGATCTAAATTTTATATTTTAGACACATAGTAACACATTGGTAAGCGACTTCTTTGATGTCATGTATGTTTTCACATTATTCTAATTATTAATTCTACATGTTAAATCTATTTTTAAACAAATCTATTTTTAGATTATTACCAAACGCCACTGGGGGAATATCATTCCTACACATCGACTATGGCATTAAATAATTAAAGTCTATAGTTCATTGAGAATTGCAACTATTTCCACAGGTCAACGGTTTCTGCAATAGTTGTTAGTTAAATTTAGAGTAAATTATAGTAGAAGTCCCCCAATCTTTGCATCTATTTGAACGCTCATTTCCATCCTTTAAATATTGAGCAACATGCTCTCACCTCAATCCGAACTCAATTCAATTTAAAAAATTTATCTTGAAGGTCAACCTAACCCAATGCAATGCAATGGAAAACCCAACACAACTGGTTGGTCTTACTTAGGGTGCGTTTGCCTCATTCTAATGTCATAGCAGCATATGTAACCAGTTTTGCATTTTCATGCAACGTCTACACGAAGAGAGTACAAATCCTACTATCTGAACTCATATACATCTCGTTACACCAAATAAACATCATTTTTTACATTTACCTATTCTATTGATATTTTACCAATCAATTTAATTGACAAATCAATTTGATTGTATAAGTGGATAGTGTAGAAAGGTAGAAAACGAAATTAAATTGTTACATATTTATAGTTAAATTATACAATCATATTCCGTGACATTTTAAAAGATTACAAACATACAACCTTCCCAACTGAAAGTGGCCCGACAATAGCAAGAGAACCAAAATACTATTTAGAAGGACCTAACAATTGAGGAAGAGGGAAAAAGAAAAGAAAACAAAACAAAATTAGTAGAAACAAAGGTCACCCCAACTTTTGCATTTATTCGCACTCTTATCGAAAACCTTTAAATATGGACTAAAAGTTCCAAAAGCTTAGATTGGTAAGTACAGCCTAAACCCGAAGAATTTTATTTTAAAACCTTAACCAACCCATTTGTATTGTCACATGCTGCCTCCCCCATCCCGCCAAAGTTTTAAATAAAAGGCCCAATAAATACATATAAAGATTTAGATTATGAGATAAAGCTTCTCATAATTTTCTATTTTATTAGAGGAATAAAATTATTACCCTCTTTGATTGAATTACGACAAAAGACAACATATAGGAACTACGACAAAAACAAA
>CAVNYN010272087.1:0-20365 GCA_963692815.1 Nyctanthes arbor-tristis | reverse complement strand
TGTTAACCTCCCTCTAAGAAGTTCAACTAAGGGTGGGATAACCCCAGCGCGAACCGCCGTTTCAGCAAATTCTTCCATATTCATAGTGTACGATCCAATTATATGTGCTGCATAGTAGGGAATGTATATATTTTGGTCATGAGATAGCCATCGGCGGTTCTTTAAACCCTTCCAGATAAGTGCTGCCATGCATTCAAATATTCCCAACTCGATGAATTCGGGATCATTAGGGTGCGCCATGGCAGTGTTCCAAAGTCCACTAATAGGCAGAACCTGACCATCATTATCCTGTGAAGGAAGTTCGAGGAAAAACTTTAGTATACTTGTTCTGCGTCTGCTAGGGCTCCCTTCCTTCATGACACAGAAGAAGCATCCTGGATAAGGACACTCAGAGGACACTTTATCCATGCTAGTAAAACAAAAAATTCCTGGACTTCACAACTCCTGAATCCTGATAAATTGATTCCACATCAAGCTGTGACCTGTCCTAAATACACATACACCATGTCAGACTAACAAAACAGGATTCATCAAATTACATGCTCTAGCAAATGGCATTCACTCGAAAAACCGGAGTGCCACATCCTAGTTATAATGGTTCTCCTGTTTCCATTGAAAATGATGCGTTATATAACATTATAAACTGAGAATGAAATATTACAAAAAATTATATTATTGATGAATTATGCAGAAAAATACAAGCATATAATTAATATTTTGAAGCTTCTTATTAGTTGACTGGCAACAAAATTCACTACTCGTGCACTGTCATGTAGCCAATAGGTTACTACTTTTCTTACTGTTGTCATATTTGATCAAAATGTCATGAACAAACAAGTTTTCACGACAGATCTTTTCTTATCAAAACTTTCAATGGATTAAGTCGTGATGAAGATGTATGTTTTTTCTAGCAACTGGCCACATTTCCAAATGCTAGCAAAAGTCACCCATTAATAGGACATGATCCTTTTTCCTAGTATTAATGAATGCAACATTCACTTCCCATGAAAAAATTTACAAATATCAATGATTCCTTTCTCCTCCAAGGAATCACTCCTGACCTAATTTATCATTGGATGCTTCATCTAACTATGAGGAATATCGTGTTAAAGTGATTAAACAAAAATGGTCCAACAATACTCTCAGTAAATATACTTTCTGATTGTATCCAAATATCAACAGTGAGCATAGATGATATAAAAGGAAGATCTTTCAAGTACACAATTGGCCAGGTCATGAATTCAGAATCAACATTATGAAATTCAGGTCTCAGGAAACAATATTTACGAAGTGCCCACATCCAAGACCAGGTGACTCTATCCACTAAAAACTGACTAATTTCAAGTGAGAAAGAACCAGAGATGCCCATTAGGGAAACTAATGATGAAGGAAAAGAAAATGCAACACTTGTATAGGCCTTCGCAGCCGAGTCAAGATCAAATATGTTTATAATCTCAACTGCAAAGTACGTGAGGAATGGGGATAAGCAAAAGTCCCACACAAAATTAAGTAATCTATAAGCAATTTGAATAAGCTAATTAGCATGATTCAGAAACTTAAGACAGAGCACAACTTTTAAGGTTCATTTGCCCACCAAAATACCCATTTCAAAAATCGATCCACCGGAGTACAAATCTACCAATAGAAGAAAAAAAGGAAAGGGGGGCCAATTGAGCGGAAATTCATTCACAAAACGCAAGCCTGGAAGTTTAGCTCAAATCAGAGCAAACAATCTCTCTCACACAGAGGAAGAACCCATATCGAATTTCACTACAGAAACAGAAATGATACATGATAATTTGGAGGCAAAAACCCAAGAAGTGAACAGAAAAATGTAGACTTTCAGTACCTCAAGATTCCGTAGCCGCCGGGTCTTGAAAAAACATACAAAGACACCCAATCACTTTTTCTCTTTAAGCGGATTGTTGCAAAGCAATTTTCTTTACAAATTCAAGCTGGGCTTGGTTTGCTATATACCGTTTAGGATTTTTTTTTTTTTTTTTTAAATTATGACAATAAAGTAGAGTCGAGCAAATTGAGGAACCAATTGATTTCAGGCTGAATTTTCTCCAAATATTTGCAAATAGTGCGTAATTATGCACAGTATTGAGGAATTGATTGATTGGTAGGATCCCACGCATTACCTCAAGTATTATTGCGCTTTCAGATTGTGTCCGTTTTGGGACCCGTTTTGCCATTTCTCCTTTCACGTTTCCTTGTCCAATTTACGGGTCTTTGCTAGTCTTTACCGTTGGACGTCAAGTCCTTTTGTTTGATGCTGAAATTGATGATACTGGGACCCTGTCACAGTAGTTCGATTTTGTTTGGTTTTTAGCAAATGGTGCCTAAAATAACAAAGTGTTTGGCAACTTTATAATATTATAATATGAATTTTAATTTGTGACGTGATATTATTTTATTAGTTATTTTTATAAAAAAATAAATAATTATGGCTTGAATTTTATTTTTAGACTTTTTAAAAAAAGTCAAACTAATGAAATAATGTCGTATGACAGATTATAATCTAAATTATAATATGAGAACTCAATCAAACACTTTGTTAATATTAGGGGCCTCCTAGTCCAAAATTAAAAGATTGGCTATAAAAGTGTAAATGAATACAAAGGTCGGTGACCGTGACCTTTGCTGCAAAATACACTTTTATATTCTATTTTTGTTTTGAAATAGAAACATAATAATACTAATATTGGACTAAAATTCAACCAATGTATAGTAAGTCCCCCTTATATACAACAAGGTTACCAAAATCAATCTATTTCTACGTTAATGTCATTATTATGTGAATATTTAGGAAACATATTCTTATCATGTATTTATAATTTGTGAACTTTCTTTCATAATAATACAAATCAGGGCTTGTTTGGTATTATTTATTTTTTCTATTTATAAATTCACCTAACATTGATTTGACAACTACTCAACAATCACCACACATTTTAAATTTTAATTAAATCTCTGCCACTCATTTTAACTCTTTATAAATTCTCTTTATAAATTCACTTTATATAACTAACCAAACGGGCCCTTAGTTATTCTCCAATGCGAGGCACCAGTATAAATTGATAAAATAAATGAAACTATCTATCATACATACAATGAAAGTTTAATAATCAAAGCTAAAGTTGGTTGAAGACCAAATATAATACGTCTGACTCTCACTCACTTTACTTCCTTAAATAATAGTCTTAACTAAGATAAAAGTAAAAGGAGCAAACTCCAGACATACATATCAATAATTTAATTCTTTAAAAGTTGTAACTCACAGTAAATTTAATTTATATTGTCTCTTGCGTTATATCGTTTCAATACTTTTACCACGTAGAGTTATCTTAATGCATTGTATTCTAACATGATTAGATGCATCATAGCTGTTATTTTCTAACCAAATCAAATAAACTAAGAATTATAGTGAGATATTTTGATGAATTAGTTGTGTATCATCAACCTAAGTACACTTTTCAATGTGACTATTCATTTTGGGAAACATTTTGTCATAAAACGAATTCAAATATGCTTTGATGGGTATGCATTGGCAATTATAACTTGCGTATGAAAGAAATAGACCATTGATCCCTCTTATAGCATTCATTTGAAGACGAAACTCTTTAAAACAGTGATGGAGCGCGAGAGTTTTATTTAGGGACAAAAATCAAATAGTAAAAAATAATGTTCATTTCAATTAGAAAAAACTTTTCATGTCGAACTTCAATTTCAATCTAAATGTTATCTTTATATTGAATAACGTAATATAAACATCTGTTACAAATTGGCAAACTTATTTACGTACTAAATTTCATTTTCTTTTTTAAAATTATAGCATTTCAAAAGAAGAAGAAAACATAAGTGTTGAGGCGGCCTGAGGGGCAATGACCCCTTTGTCCCCATCTAGCTCTATTACTGCTTTGTTACCATTACCAATTCGATGACTGACCTAATTTTTTGTACATTGACAATTACAATATTTAAGATAAAATTATAAAACAAATCATTTCTATTTAAAAATAGAATCTGATTAAATCAATCATATCTAAATATTTAATATGACCCTCATATTATACAAATCTCAACCACTCATTTGCACAAAAATTAACTCTATGTTATGCAAAAACCATTTGTAAACACCCATGTAATTGTAGAATGATGCAAATACAAATTTTAGTTCTGTACCTTGAAACCCATTTTTGCAAGTATAAAAGTCAAGTTGGAGTAAATTTTAAAAAATATTATTGATGTTCTATGTTTTTTCAAAAAAAGGTTAAACTAATTTTTTGAGTTTGCTAAAATAATAATTATTCAAAATTTTTATTAGATTTCCTTTAATAATTTTTTAGAATTACATTATACATGATTACTAATATGTTCTATCAAATATGTGTGTGTGTGTGTGTGTGATGTTTAATTAAGAATCATCAATAATATTATAAAGTTAAAAAAAAAAGGTTGAAAATCTAAACGTTAAACGTTTCTTTTGTCTATTTGTATTAATTAACCAAATAGATTTGTTTTTTTAAACCAACCAAATTGGTATTTTTAATGTAAATTAACTTTTAAATGTTGCAAAAAATAAATAAAAACCCTTTTCAATTACTACTACTATATATAATTATTTGGAACAAATTATAGGAAGACTTTTAAGGCTTATCTTAATAGTTCCTAAAATAAAAAAGACAAATAATAAAAAGAAAAAACTATTAAAGGAAACAATTTTAGGTGGGAAAACCCTTGCAGTGCGTATTGTACCGCGATTCGCTCTTTATATATAGATAGATAGATAGATTATATGAATTTTTTCTTTTCCTTTCTTTTTCTTTTTTTTTTTTTAAACCTAACATGAAATTATGCCTAAAAATTGAAAATATATTGTTGGGTCCAGATGGATGTTAGATGAGTTAAACAGACAAAAGGTAAATTTTATAAAAGGTCACCAGCCTTTGTACTTTGAATCGCCTGGATTTCTAATTTTTTTTAGCCCGCTGAGTCCTCAACCTTTCACAAATACGCATAAAGGCCCCTGCTAACGAAATCCATCTAAAATTCTGTTAAATTGTATAAAAATAAAAAACGGAAAAAAAAAAGATGAAATGGGAGGGGGTTGCCGTTTCCAGCAGATTTCAACTGCCGAAAATGACAACGAAATGGGGAAGTCTCCCCTATTTTTCTATCGTTTCTGGCAGATGAAGGGAGGAGTCTCCCCCCTTCCTTCAGCTGTCAAAAATGGCAACAAACTTTGCTACTGGCAGCTTCTCCTCCTCTCCCACCTTTCAGCTTTTTTTTTTTCCTTTTTTATTTTTATATTGTTTTTTAATTTTTAAATTCTTTTTTTTAATTTAAAGGATAATAATATAAAGGTAATTTGGTCAACAATTTAATGGAATTTTGGATGGATTCCGTTATCAGGGGACTTTTGTGCGTATTTATGAAAGGCTGAAGACTCAACTCGTTAAAAAAAGTTAGGAACTCAGGTGATTCAAAGTACAAAGGTTGGGGACTTTTTGTGAAATTTACCCATAGTAAAAGAATAATGCTATGTAGCACCAGTGGTGTTTGGCACCAGTCTATGTGGCAACTAATGTGGCATTGAATGATAAGTGAAATTAAATGCATGAATAAAAGACCCATTTGATTTGACTTATCATTCAATGCCACATTGATATGGTGCCAAACACCAGTGGTGCTAAATAGCACTACTCAAAAAATATCACTCATATTTTCAAAACAACATTGTATTGTATTTAATACTCTCTCTGTCCTACAAAAATAGTCTACTAATTATTTTCACATAAATTAAGAAACGATAGTTAATATAGTTAAAACATTACCGTCCTGTTTGTGTTTCTGTTTTCTATTTTCATTATGAGGAACGTTTTCTGTTTTCTAATTTCGTTCTCTGTTTTCTGATTTGTTGAAACGCGTTCTGTTGATGTTGTCTGAAAATTGATTTTCAGAATGGAAAACTAAAAAACGCATTTTGTTTGACATTTTCTAAAAAAATATATGTTTAAAAAACATACTATAGAAATATAACTCTACATCTATTTCTGTAATGACATGTAACCAATTGTTTATATTATCTTCTATTTCAAATTTAAACATATTGAACAAAATATATACTCTCAGTAGCTATGAAGTTATCTATAAATTTTTAACTTTACCAATAGATATATTCAAAAAATATTATTATTAATCATATATGCCTACATCCATGAAATATAAGTGGAAGTTTTGTTTCGTAATTAAGGCATATAAATAGCAATATTTCCACTTAATTAAAATTATCACTTACAAAGTTTAGACTCTTACAAAATCAAACATCAAAGTTATAATGTCTATGTTGAAAAATACTAAATCTACGTAAACAAAATAATAGTGTCATACAAATAATAGTGTTACACATATTTTATGGCCGACAAAAGGAATTTACAAAGTCATCCTGTCCTTGAGCACTCATTCCACATTTGAGTAGCAATCTCATCCCGCACTTAACCCATTTGAGCTGTTTGACTTGAATTTAACTGTATTGGTTCAGAATCTTGACTTGACTCGAACTCATTATCAAGAATCACATTCTCTGTAGAATATTCCGTAAACAAAAAAAGATTTAGTGACAAACAACTTTATACATATATAACCAAATAAAAAACACAGAATTGTAACGAAAATAGCTGTCAAAAAATAGATTTTTAACAAAAAAAAAAAAAACAGATTTACAAACACCCAAATTTATACATAAATACGGAAAAAACAAAACAAGCTTATACAAACATATTTATATAAAAAAAAGCTTTATGACAAAAAAACATATTTACAAACAAACAACTTTATACATATATAGCCAAATAAAAAAACAGAATTATAACAAAAATAGTTGTTAAAGAACAGATTTACAAACACTCAAATTTATATATAAATACGAAAAAAACAAGACTAGCTTATACAAACATATTTGTATTAAAAAAAAAAAAGAATTGTAACAAAAATAGCTGTTAAAAAACAGATTTTTAACCAAAAAAAATTTTACAAATACCCAAATTTATACATAAATATGAAGAAAAGAAAACTAGCTTATACAAAAATGTTTACATAAAAAAAATACATTTATAACTAAAATCAGATTTATATACAAATAAATTTCTACGTACATGCCCAAAAAAAAAAAAATTGCCTGGGGCAGTCCTATACCTTTATGTGCTCACACTTTTGCTCCAACATGTATTCCACTTCAACAAATATAAAGGATAACAAAATTTTGTGCCACAACACAACAAGCTAAATACCAAATAATTCTTTAGAAACTACATTTCATCTCGTCAATATGAAAAGTGAAACACACCAAGGATATAAAGCCACAAAAATCACAATACTCAAAGCAATAAAAGAAGAAAATTAAAATGGAGCTTGTATCATTATGAACACATGCCAAATGTATGGGTTTGGGTTTTGATGCTAAACATGAATCTTATTCTGAATTATCACCAATCATTCAACAAAACTAGTTATGAGTTAATGGTGAATTCGTTGATTTAGAAAACCATTGTCTTTCGATAAAATCAGTGACAAATTTCAATATTTATTACCATGTAAATGTTTCTTCTCAGCCATTTTTGTTTGACTAAAATTCAATAGGTTATAAGGCGAACGAAAAATAAAAGAAAAAAGAGAAAAGGACCCAAACACAGCAAAAAACAGCAATATACATATATGTGAGTGTTCAACACTTCCTAAATTTAATGCTTGATAGAAAGCATAGGTTCTTCTAATCCTTTATTCCCATTACATGTAAAATTCCATAAAAGACAAGAAAGTTATTGCTCTTTCCACAAATCACTAGGCATCCACACTTCTACTACTCAACATAGTTCCATTTGGACTAGCACAACAAGTAGCATAACTCATGGAGACAAAATGCATTTGTTTTCATTGTATTTTACTCAAATATAATAAAGGATTTTTCTAATTCATGTCAAAAAAATTTTCAGTTCTTTTACCATTCATATAATAGGCAATGATATATCATCAGTAAGTTATTTGACGTGAAACCACAGTCAACTTTCCATTTCTTAAAACCTTTTCATATTAGACTTGTGGATGAGAATGAATAATGTAGAATGATAATTAGCCTTGGAAGTCAAATATAATGCATTCATGCTTGTAGTTTTTTATTATACCTATCAATTTAATGCTTAACTCAATAGCTATATCAATATAACTTTATATGAACTGAAACAAATAACAGAAACAATGTAAGCTCAAAATACTGAAACAAATAACAGAATCAATGTAAGCTCAAAATACTTAAACAAACCACAGAAACAATATAAGCTCAAACAATGTAGACACATAACAAAAACAATGTAAACTATATTTTTAATCTTCTATCAGAATATTAGTAGGAACAAAATGGAACAGAAGATAAAAGGCAATCTAAGCTCAAAACCCAATTGTAAATAAGAAGAAGATTATTTACTAAATAATGTAACAACTCAGTACCAGATTCGAACCGGCAACAAGTGAATACAGAACTGGCGTTGGAAGAAATTACCTAGACGAGTGTGTAATCGGGGAATTTTTGGGCGACTGCTGCTTCTCAAACTCTTGGACGACCGGCCCCAGCTTGATTTCAGAACTAATTTCGAAAAAGGAAAAAAAAAAAAAACTTTGTTCAGATTTTGTTAAGGCAGAACTCGAACTAGAACAAAGAAACCTTATCTACTGCTATTGGCATCTCCAAGCACACCGGTCGGCGAGGGGCGAGGGGCGACGGAGTTGTGGGTTGGAGGCAGAGGGAAGCCCTAGATCGCCAGAGTGGGAGAGGGATAGAGAGAGATTCTAGCGAGCGAGCGAGAGAGAGAGAGATCCGGAAGTTTGTGTTTTTGTTCACACTTGAGAATGCCAGGTTCCGCGTTTTGGGCTTTTTGCCTAAGAACGGTGAGAACGACTTTTTTTTTTGTTTTCCTTTCCTTCATTAATTGGGAGCCGAGTTTTGTAGAAAACGTTCTCAAGAATGATGAACAAAACACGTTCTCAACATTTTAAAAGAATGAAAGTAGAAGACACTCTGAAAACAGTAAATAGAACGGCACCTAAATTTTATCTTATTTTTCCACATATACATTTATATCTCATTAATTGCTCAATATGATAAGTAGACATCTTTTTAAGACGGATAAAAACAGAATAATGGACTATTATTTTAGAACAGAGGTAATATATAATATTGTCCCCAAAAATCTAAAACTTCGGCTTTGAGAAAAGGGAAGAAAATGGGGTAAACCAGCCAATGTACACTATATTTCTCATGTAACGAACTCATGGGGGAAAAATAGAAATAAATAAATAAAGCCTATCAGCACAATGTTTGAATTGCAAACGAAGCACAATCATATAGTTAAGGAATTCAAATTCAGTTTTTTCTTGGCATAAAACACAATACAAAATTAACAAATACAAATTCACTGGTTGTAGATTGCAAACAAAAGAAAAACAGAACTACCATCGTGAAGGCGTTTCCTTCCTGATATAATTTCATAACTAAAGGACATTATAAGGTGGATATGACATATTTGCATATTGACAAAGAGAAGTGACACTATTATCTTATGTATGTATATTTTACATTGTTACTTTTATCTCATGATTCTCACCATATCAATCGACTTCAAAACAGTTCCTTTAGTACATGTGCGCTTGGTATTCCACCCACTAAATTTGTCTTGTTACACTTTTCTTTTTTGTAAATTGTAATCAAATAATAATAATAACGCCCATTAAACTATTGATATAGGTTGAAAGAAATAAATGATGGTACAATCGACAACTAATAATGCAAAAATGGAACGCACAAATTCAGGTAATTTGTTCAAATTAGCAATGTCAATTTCGAGGAAAATAAGGATTAATTGCCTATGTATACCCGACATCCACTACACCAAGCATCTTAATGTGTGTCACATTGTACATTACGCTAATGTTTGGCAATTAATTAAAAATGCAATAGATTTATCAATAAATTTAAATTTTAGACACATGACAACACCACATTTAACTACATATTTGATGTGACATGAACTCTTACATGACTTTAATCATTATCTCTATATGACACAATCAAATATTGACACCTATAGAAAATTAAAATTTTAAATCCATTTATAAGCCAACTTTTTTTTTAAAAAAATTGTTGCCCAAATAAATGTTAAAACAATTAAATTAGGTACTTATGTGGTAGGAAGATTAAACAAAAGAAATTACTATTTTATAATTATATTATTATTATAAAGATACCAGAACATAAACAATTAAACATCTACACTTTTTGATAGGTATTTTACATGTCATATAATGCACTGGGAACTAATTGATCTAAGTGTTCTATTTTTATAGAATTAGAAAAACTCAGTGGTAGAGATTTGTGTAGCACATTAATCTAGATTCGGAAAAATGTTTATATTTAAGTGGTTAGAGAATTTTCTAGTTTTAAGTTGAAACACTTACTAGACTTATTTTGCAGTAAATTTAACTGCGAAACATGACAAATAGGTGACCTCCAACTTTCTTTTTTATTCTAAAATGGTAATAAGAATTGCTTCCATTGGGTTAATATATTTAAGGCATCAAATTTTTTATTGGCATTATTGCATTAAAAATGCTTATCAAAATGAGATTCAACAGAGATTATGCGCAGTTATGTCCAACCCATCATACCTAACCCATCAAATAATGCATTTTGCCTTTGTAAGTAATTTATATTCTAACAAGTAGATGTCTCATCAAAGATATTATTTTCATGATATATACATACGAACATGGGAATGAAGAACCTAAATAATTAATTAAGTAGTAGAAACATTAGTGCTATATAAATGCCGCACCTTATTATTTTCTTCAAGGTTAAATTCTTGTATTGAAGAACTCTTTTGAGAGTTAATTAAAAGCCAAAAAATGGAAAACGTTCCTCATGAGCTTGTGAGTAACCCGGCAAGGCGGAGCTCTCGTTACTCCACCAGATATCTCGGAGTACGCCGCCGGCCATGGGGCCGGTATGCGGCAGAGATTCGAAATCCACACACCAAAGAAAGGCATTGGCTGGGAACATTTGACACTGCCGAAGAAGCTGCATTGGCATATGATATTTCATCCATCTCCTTTAGTGGCGTTGAGAAAGCTCGAACTAATTTTGTTTATCCATTTTTGGCCTTAAGGTCGTCTTCATCACTACCGCCACCGCCACAGCCACCACCTCTGCCACCATCAACTCCGGAGCTGGAAGTGAGTGGCCAGAATTTTAAAGAAATGAATTCAATGGATGAAGATAATGAGTCTCTCTTTATTGCTTCTATTTTGCAAAGTTTCCACCAATCGAACGGGCTAGAAAACATGGTTCTATGAATTGCATTACTAGCTCTATATGTTCTTCTAATTATTAATGCAATTTTGGTATCAAATCGAGAAGAATTTTGCATTTTTAAATCCATGCATTTATCTAATTTTTCATATCGGCCCCCTTTTGCGACAATTTTACTCTCTTACTCTTTTAAATTTAAATTTAATCAAACCAATTACATCAGCATATCTCATAAAATTAACCTGTATTAACATATATAGATTTTCACAATTCAATTCCATGCATTTTTCTCTTATTTATTTTCCCCAAAAATACATTTTTACATAAATGCAATCGGCATGAATGGTCTAACACTGGCTTCTTTTAGATCACATTTAGTGTTGAGATGGAAAATGAAAGGGGAAAAGGATAAGGGGGAAACAGGTAAAAGAGGGAATCAAATTTTGCCCCTCCTTCACCTTTTTCCACTCTAAATTTCCAAAAGTTGAGTTTTAAGTTTCTCCTCTACATTAATCATGTTCTTAGAAATTTCAAATTTCTTGTGCTTGTGGATTGTAGTTTTGAGTTTTTGGTGTGTTCAGAGGGAACTGTGCCAATTAGCTGCATCAAACAAGCCAAGATCCTTAGGGTTCATTTAGCAAACGACTATAATTTGTAGTAATTGGTTTCAATTATAAATGTGTGACAATGTGTCAACCACAAAGATTTACGTGTCTCACGTAGACGTAATAAAACTTTGTGTATGTTTGACACCTGGCTCGCACGTCTATATTAATTAAAAATTAATTATAATTAGTTTGTGACATCACCAGAAATGACAAGAGATCTCTCCGTATTTAGGGAACGTTATATAAATTACATACAACATTCAGAACACCTGAACTTTCACAAGTCTCATTCTAGCATGCGTATGATACTCTTTGACACCATGTAGTCTTGTGGGTGTATGGTGCCATAGTGGCACTAGATCAATTGTGGAACTTTCACTGCATACAAATTGTGTGTATAAAAAGAAATAACTTTTTTTTTTTTTGATATAATAAAAATTTTGCCACACTAGGTTATCAAAATAATAATAATAATAATAATATAATTAATTATTAATAAAATTGTCATGCCAAATTGGGAAACATCATATTAAGTATATCTCAACACTCCAAAAAGAATTATCTTAAATCCCCTCTTCCTGGAATACATTGTTTAAATGAGAATGAGAAAGGGACCTCAAATATTACTCATATATAACATGAGTTGATTAAAATCAGCTTCAACAGTGTTTGATTCTCGTTATATAATAATAATTTCAAAAAGTTATATACTAATTAAGGTGAAACAAGTAATAGAAATTTAATAAAAATTAATATGTGCAGTAGCTAGTAATTGAACTCACATTGGACACAATTCATTTATGATGATTCCAAAGCATGGGACATGTTACATGAACTAGACTAGTGACGATGACTAATTAAACCTGAAGCATTTGACAACCAACTGGGCGGACAAACTATACGATACTAACAGAGTAATATTAATCTCTAGCTAGACCATGGTCAACATTAATGAGAGTTGGCATTCGTTTTAGGGACACTTCCGTCACCGATTACCAGCCGTGGTGGCGTTCGCTCTTGATAAATCAGAACTGGAGGAAGGTGGCGGCTCTGCAGCGGACGAAGGCGCGCAGATCCACAGGCGGCGCCTCTCCGGAAGACCCTCGAACTCTTGGATTCTGTTTTGTGTTTGATTATCAGCTTATTGTTTCTTTCTGATACTCTCATCTCCTCCATTAATATTATCCTTCTAAATTTTCCTTTATTGATCTTCTGCTTCTTCTGGTTTTCTTCTCTCCAGAAGCCAATAAATTAATACTATTTTGTCGGCGGTTTGGTGTCAGTCATGACTCATGAGCAATACTCTCCAAGTTTATCCATTACCGACTGAGACTCTGAACAACCAGCTGGGAATATAGTCATTATTACTGATTTTTATTCTGGCTTGGAGGAATCCTGATTTTTATTTACTAGCTGCAAATTTTCACTATAAGAAAATGTACGATTGTTAACGGAAATTTTCATTACTAAACATGTTAATTTGTGGCTAATAGACTGTTAGTAACGGAAACGTTCTGATACTAAGTCTCTTTCTAATTCCATGATGGCTAATTTAGTCATAGATTTAGTTTTCCTTTACTAAATTAATAACAGAGAAAGTCGTTACTAAATAGCAACAGCCCTACTTGCGTTGTTAAACTTGGTTACTAAATTACCAACGGATAAAAGCGTTACTAATTACTAATAAATTTTTGTTGCTAATTCTGTTACTGATCGTAGACTAGAATTTTGAAAGAAAATAATTCCAACTATTGCTTGTGTGAGGATTCGAACTCAAGTCTTAGTAGTTGACAAGTAAAGTTTTAATCACCTAGCTACTATATATCTTTGTTAATATATTGCCTTATAATTTATAAAGTATGTTCTCGTAATTTTCTTCAACCATATTTGTTATGAAATTATTGGTAATTTGTTATTGATAGTAACAAATTGTTTCTGTTACTATTTAGTAACAGATTAGTAACGAAAAACTAGGAACAAAAATGATTCTATTACTAATTCTGTAGCTATACGCGATCTGTTACTAATACGTTACTATTCTCTTGCTAATAATAACAAATTGTTTCCATTACTATTTTGTAACGGATTGATAACAAAAACCAAGCAACAGAAGTGATTCTGTTACTAATTCGACGGCTATGCCCGTTATGTTACTAATACGTTACTATTCTGTTACTAATAATAATAAATTTTTTCTATTATTATTTAATAACGGATTGGTAACAAAAAAAATTGCAACAAAACTATTCCGTTACTAATTACGTGGCTATTCGCGCTCCATTAATATTCTGTTGTTAATAGTAACAAAATTAATTCTGTTACTAAAATTTTATTGTTAATATTGTATTTTCTAGTAGTGTTTCCAAAGTGCAAGTTAATTATGTGTGTGGAAGACTATTAATTGTCATACAATGAATTTACCGTGAGGGTGGATCATCATCATCATCATCATCAAGATAATATGCAAGAAACTCATCTAATGTGTAAGTGATGACTCATCTAATGTACAAGGGACTCGTCTAATATACAAGCAGGTGACTCATCAAATCAAGTGACTTATCAAATATATAATTTTTTTTTATTGGCACAAGGTATTTCAGCTTGTGCCAGACTAATTTTGGGTCTCTAGGTCCCCACCCCTAGAACCCTGGAGGAGGTAAATCGCGGGATATGCCTCGAATGGACTCTGGTTCACCCCGCAGACTGTACGCTTCTATGTACAATGGGCCCTCTGTCACACCTCCTGCATCATAAGATGAAATTGGGTCCATGTGCGTAAGGTGGGTCTCTAGCCCCTACCCTTCCGCTGAAAGCAAGCATTTGCGTTGATTTGTCGTCCAAACGAGTTGTGCCCGGGGGCTTATCAAATGTATAATTAGTAGATTATCACATGTATGCAACAGGAATTATCAAGTCACATATTGTACAATGAAATTATATTTCTTATGACCATTTTAATTTGCTCCCAATCCCTAATCAATCTATAAATAAAGAGGTTGCATGTATTCTTCATTTTAATACGTCATCAAGGAAATAGAAAATTTCCTCTCTCTTTTTCCCCTTCTCCATAAAATTTTTTAAATATTGGCTTTACTTTCTTTAATTTCGTAACGTAAAATGTTTTTTTTTTTAAATTAATCTCCATGTCACGTACACACCCCATGTATCTCCAAAACAAGTACAAAATGATTCGTAACTTGCGACCTTTTTCTTTTTGCAATAGTGTTTCTAATCTTTGCTTCTTATAGCATTAGAGATACCATAACATGTTAAGATGTGTATAAAATTAATTTTTAGATTTTTTTAAACGGAAGTTTTTTTGGAGACATTGTGGTTAACAAGTAGTATGTGAAAGTACGAAAAATAGTTCTTATAAAATTGTATGATTGAGATTAATTAATGAAGTGGGACAAAAATTGATACTAAAAAATCAATTTTATACGCAACCTTAAACATTAATCATTAGGTTTTGGTGTATTAGTCCTTTTGAATGGAAGACATCCAAAATGACCGTTAAATATTATACTTTTTTTGGTAGTTAAATTTATTTACACTTTTTTCTATCAATTAAAATTAATGTCGAACATTTAAAATTTCATGTCATATACATAATCACAATGTTTGGTAACAATTTAAATCCCGCCTCGATTTATCAACCAATTTAAATTTTAATTTTTAGACACATAGCAACACCACATTTAGCCACATATTTAATGTGATGTGAACTTTTATATTATTTTAATCATTATCTTCACATAATACAATTATATCTTGATACATATACAAAATTTAAATTTTAAATCCATTTAAAAACACATTTAAATTTAAATGGTTACCAAACAATAATAAATCAAAACTAAAGTCAATGGTAGACGGTAGCAAAACAGTTCTCTGACAATGACATTCTTTTACTACAATTCTCAATTAAAAACAATTTTACGTTTACTTTTTAGATTGCTTTAGTATTCGGAGTTGTGATATTTGAACAAGAAGGTAAATAAAAAATTTAACAAAATTGACACACGGAAGCATCATGTTTTTTAATACATCACATTAATTTTCAATCAATAGTTATCATATGAGCTATATGTCCATTTTATTTAACTTTTTATCCCTTATTTGGTCTAACTATAATTATATATTTGTAGTAGAAATATGCCATTGTTGGAGCAAAATTATCAATGGAGGATCTTTGGTTTTTAATTTCACTTTTTTCACATTTCAATGTCAATACTTTAATTGGTTGGACTTATGGAATTAATTGGTTACTTTAGATGTTTTCCATTCAAATTGACACGTAGCGCCAAAGAACATAAGGTTTTAGGATTTAGAGTCAAAATTTCCTTATTTAGGACCAATATGAAAAGAGATGAAATGTTTAGAGAGTAAAAGCGCAAATTTCCTTTAACTTAATACCAAAAAAGGTCTGCTCCAAAAAAAAAAAGGAAAATAAAAAAAGAAAAAAGAGAGGGAAACAAATGAAGAAGAAGAGGAAAAACTCTATTTTTCACAAATTTTACTAGTCTAGTAATGGGTAAATTTCACACATGGTCCCCAATCTTCGCACTTTGTAATGTCTAGGTCCCCATTCTTTTTTATCAACATCGTAAGTCCCCTACCTTTCATAAATGCACAAATATCCCTCTTCACAGTTTCCGTCTAATTTAACCATTAAATGCTAGGAAAGTGACATTTTTACCCTCATCTCTTCAAACAAAGAAAAATAAACACATGATTTTTAATAGTCAAAAAATTGAAAATACAAACCTTTCTTCTCCAATCCAATCCAGCGACCTACCATGTTTCTTATGCGCAAACTGTGGCCGGAGATGAAAAGGATCCCGATCCCCATTGATTCTGTGGAAGAAATGGTTGTAAGCCTCCTGGTGGGCTTTCTTTAGGTTTTGAGGGTCACGGCCCATTCGCATCCTAGGTGTGGTTGGTAGCTTTCTTTAGGTTTTGGTGGGCTTTCTTTTTGATAGCTTTGGTGTCTGTTTTTCCAATTTGCTCAGTCCACTATGATGGATCTCCAGGTAACTCTTTTTTGCGTAATTGTACCATATACTTGGTTACAAATTTTTTTCTAAATCCACTTACTATATTTTAAAATTTCAAAAATACTTTGTTCATATATTTTTACTTATTTTAATTTTTAAATTAAGTTTATTCTTAAACCCCACCACCCTCAACACTCATCCCCACGCCACCCAACCCCTACCCCAACACCCCAGCTTACCGATTAGCCGCGGGCCCTGATTTTGTTGGAATACGCCTTTTCTTTTTGTTTGCATTTTTCCCCTCCTTTTCCTTTTCTTTTTTTCCCAGCAACCTTGCCGGAATCTTCCTTTTTTATTTTTTTCTTTTTTTAAATATTTCTTTTTTGTCTTTTCTTTTGTTTCATTTTTCATATTCCACTAGCCGTTGTTTCTATATATTTCACTTAATTTGTAATGTTTCAATAATAATTTTTTTCAAAAAATGTGTTACATATTAAATAATTTGTGTTATAGGTGTAATAATATTTACAATGTATGTAACACTCTATATTATTTAGGTTACAAGGTTGGTTACGTGTGTAACAAGGTTTGTTACATGCGTAGCAAATTATGTCATGTCAGAACAATCTATGTTATTAAATAATAAGAACAATCTATGTTATTAAATAATACGTGTTATTGGTGTTTGTTATGCATGACAATCTATGTTATGTGTGTTAAAAGTTTTGTTGTGCATGGAACAAGTTATGTTATAGTGTAACAAGCTATGTTATACGTGTACGAAGCTATGTTATTTATGTAACAGTCTATGTTATTAAACAATTTGTGTTTTTGAGTGTAACAGTGTGTGTTATGTGTGTACCAATGTATATTGTGTCAGTTACATGGTCCTGTACAAGTGTAACAAGGTGTTAAATGTATAGTAAGCTATATTATGTATGTAACCATTTATGCTATTATTAGTTTAACAACATTTGTTACGTTATAGTTAGCTATATTATGTGTGAAATAAGATGTGTTACATGCATAACAACCTATGTTACAAGTTAGTAATTTGTGTTATGTGAATTAAAAGGTGTAACATACTCTAGTTTTCATTTTTTTTTAATTTTCAAAATTAGTGTGTAACAATGTTCATCATGTGTGTAATTATATTTGTTACCCGTGTAACAATGTTTGTTTTGTCTATAACATTTTATGTTACATGAATTACATTGTGTAACAGACAATGTTAGATAAATTTAAAATATTTTAATATCCTTTATTACATAAATTAAAATGAATAAGAATTTGTATTTTATGAATTCAAAAAGAAAAAGAAAAGAAAAAATGTGAAAAAAGGAGACGAGAGAAAAGAAAAAAAAAAGGGAAATAAGAAAAGAAATAATAAAGGAAAATGGAAATAGAAAAGTAAAAATAAGAAAATAAATAAAAACAATTCAGGACTGCGGGTCGCAGGGAATCTCGCCGGAATGGAGGTGAGGTATTAAAAAAATATTCATTAAGAAGAAAAAAATAATAAAAAGGTTAAAAGATTAAAAAAATAACATACCTTATTACATATACAACGTAGTATGTGATACTGTATTTTTGAAATATATAAAGTTTAGTAAGTATATGTAGAACTTTCATAAAAAAATTAGGATAAAAGTCAAACTACCCCCTCTTTTCCCCCCAGTTTCAATAAGAGTAATGTTATCTAGTACCACTAGTACTTGACACTATATTAAGGTGGCATTAAATGATAAGTTAAATTAAGGGATTAATTTATTTATTCATTTAATTTCACTTATCATTTAATGACACATTGGACACCACCTAGACTGGTGTTAAGCACCACTGGTGCTACATAGTATTATTCTTTCAATAAAATCTTTCTTATTTAAAAATTAAAAAATCATTCTTATTCATTTTTATTTCAGGCATGTCTTTCTGATTTTATAAATCTAATTAGTAAAAATACCATTTAGCATAGGAATTTAAAACTTTAATAATATTTGCCAAGACGTTTGTAATCTAATGACATCTGTATTGGTTCCTTGCACTCATGGTTAAGAGTTCAATTCTCTTCTCTACATTTTTCTTTTTTATAAATTGAATATAATTTGATTTTTTAAAAACTAGAACAACAAAGGAAAAATATATGTTATTGTGAAAATATATCATTTTGTATACTGACCATTTATTTTACATAAATTCATGAATGTGAATAATAATTTAAAAACTAAAGTAATACGAAAAAATGAGTTTTGATAATTTATCCACTATATATAAAAAGTGTCAGTTGGAGATTCACTGTTCATTGTGCTTGTATGATACAAAGTCGTGTCAATCCCTCTTTTTTTTTTTTAGGGGGCGTTCCCGTATAAATTCGCAAAACGACACCGCTTTCCATTCCCTCTCCAAGGCCCAATCTTTGCCTCTCTAACCCTCCTCCATTCCTCTGTTGTCACTGTCATTTCTCATTGGTAGCTATAGCGGTTAAGGCCTTCACGCGGTAACGGGTGTTCGAATTCTCTTGTGGTATGTTTGTTTTCTTTAATTTTTTGTAGTTGTTTCACCGTTCTCTTAAGTGTTTTCTTGGTATCTTCTTTTTCGATTTTTTTCAGGTTGTTTTGTGTCTTTCTGACAGAGACGGAAGGACTCTTCTGCTCCGAAAGCGTCATCGGCGCCTCTTAGTTTCTGTGGATTTTCGCTTTCTGCCTTATTCTTCTACCAATATAATTGGAAGATTGCCCTAGGTATTTACCCATTTTTCATCACTACATTTCTAATCGAAGAAAAATGTGCAGTTTTTTTTTTTTTTTTTGCCCGTCGCTGCTGATTTTTTACCTTTTTGTGATTTGTTTCTATTTTACTCACATGCATTTTGCTTTCATTTTTTTTTCTTTTTCCTCTTTCGATCAAGTTTCTTAATTTCTATTTTCAGGTATGTTATGTTTCTTTCTTATTTTTAATCATAATCTTAGGGTTTGCATAATATGCTACTTGATTTGAATATATAGGGAAGAAAAATCTGTTTGTTGTCAATTGATTCTAATTAGTTCAAGTCTCGACTATTGGTTCGGTTTCTTCAATTTAGACGGTCTTTTGTCTGTGATATAGGTTTGACATTCACACAAGTACATTGATAATCCAAGATAGATGCCATTTGCAAGAACATAAAGAAAAATTCAGAATTGGGTTTACTCATTTGGAGTATATGTTATTGAAAATATTCTTTAATTTTTGTCTACTTAGTAAGCTTTTATGTCAAATTTTCTTGCAACTCGACAATTTTCGACTTTCTTCATCATTATGAATACGTGGAGAAGTTGTTCATGAATTTATTGAATCATGGAAAGAAGAGGTGCAATTTTTTCTGTAGAAGAGCCCCCCCATCCCCCCCAAAAAAAAAC
>CAVNYN010272084.1:0-31806 GCA_963692815.1 Nyctanthes arbor-tristis | reverse complement strand
TTTTTTAAGGGGGAGGGGAGGGGGGAAGAAAGGAAGAAAGAAAGAATTTTTTTATTTTTTTTTTAAGGGGGAGGGGAGGGGGGAAGAAAGGAAGACAGAAAGAAAGAGTGAATTAACAAATTATTTGATAGGATCCTGTCTGTTCATTTTGCCACAACCCAACTTTAAAACTTTTCCTTTAGCATCTTCTATCCCGTTCCAAGTACCAAAGAAGTCAAAGAAACTTCATCTATCATAATTAGCACATAAAGTTATTCATGAAACTAAACTTTAGTGAATGATTCACAATAACTTTCTGCTTTCAAAGAGAGAGGAAATTTTTGCAGCGTTAAATAAGTATTAGTTGTGAGCAGTTACCTTAGTTTGATTTTAAAGAATTTGATGTGACTGATGTCTTCAGAGTTCAGACAACACAGATGTAATGTTAGACTGCAAAATGAGAACATGACACAAGGATCCAAGTCATGGTCATCGACTTGAAGTCTTTCTTTTGTAATCTCAGACAAGCCTAGATGGGAAGATTAAAGCAAAAAATAAGACCATTTTTGTTAAAATATTTACGAGTTTCATCTAAATTATATTTGATTATATTACTTATATTTGGTATTCAACGTTGATCAGTGTCATTAGCATGGGCTAAACAATCAAATATTCAAGCATTGATTAGCAATTTATCATTTCAAATGGGGAAACAATTTTGTGAAGATCTGTTATTCTATCACCCAAATTTTCTTACCCGCATGAACTGTGAAGATCATAGTATATGTTACTATATTTATTAAATCAACTTTTTCCCCTAGCCCAATGGGGGGTTTTGGATGCCCCGACCTTTTTATTAATGATCATAAAGTAAACTTACAAAGGAGTGGGATGCAAAATGTCTTACCTCCTAAGACACCTAAAAAAGACTATCGATACATCACGCAAAGGAGTGCTACTCCTGTTACAAGACTAATAAAAAGTGAAACAATAAAAGTCATTAAACAAATATATTGTACATTAAACATCTGATTAAGCAATCTAATTCATTACACTAACATGTCTAATATAAGGAATACCTTGTTGCTCTGTATATAGTCATAGTACTTGAAGAGCACCATCTATATTCTAATCCAAAAATACCAGCAAACGTTGAGCAGCATAACCTCTATTCGCAAGCCAATCTGCCACCATATTATGCTTTCTCCAAATATGCCTAAATATCCATAAAGAAAAGTAAATATTTGATATTTGTAGAACACGTTTAAAAAGGGATTGAGGGTAGAATCTTTACTTGGTTCTAGGCGGAAGTTGCATCACTCTAATAACTATAAAATTCATCAAGTATTAGATCATTTTTTTCTTGATGGGATCTATATGTTTAGGCATTGAGAATGATTCCAACACTATATACCATGTTCTTTAGAAAAAAAGAATTAACTAAAAATAAAAAAATAAAAATACTGTTCCAACACTAAACACTTTGGAAGCGTATAAGTTTTCTTCTTTGTTGCAATATATAAACTCATTAGATCACATTCTCTTGATGAGCATAAAAACTTCAATTCAGCAACTCAATCTACTAATGATCCATTGAAATGGAAACTGTATTTTCAATACACTAAATTAATAGGTACAGAAACATTGCTATGGAAATCTTGTGGAAAAGAAGAGGAGGAGAAAAAAGAGTATAAAGATTCATATAAATATGACAAGCGAATTCTAGAACTTATTAAAACTAAAAACATGTATCAAGCAATCAACATAGGCTATCATGAAGTAGAGTTTTGCAACAAAATATACACAGCCATAGAAATCTCGGGTTGTCCACTAGGTAAGAAATAGGCTAATTCATAGTAAGAATAAATGGACTATTTAAAAAAGCACAAAACAAGTAATTGTGAAGAACATAAGCAATTTCCAAACGCCCGGAATTGTGAAGAACAAAACAAGGAATTTTGAAGAACATAAGAATTTTGAAGAACATAAGCAAAAATCTGTATAGAATAATCCTGAGAAAAATTAATACAAAGTCAATGCTACAACTAATGAACTAAACAAACAAAAAAACAAAAAAAATTATTTCCTAGTACTCATTAGGCCGCTCTGCCTTGCCATTGATGAAGGAAACAAGACACAATTTTTTACCTTTCGGATTCTACACATTCACAATCACACAATCATAGAACTCTAGCAACTAATCAAGTCAAGCACAAAGCCAAAAATTAAAAATCAGTTATAACTTGTTAATTTCAGGGTTAATGGTATAGGTTACCTGTTGTGGTATTGTTGCTGGCGAGACGATGCCCAGAACCAAAAGCTAATTTCGCTTAGCTCGATTGCCTTCGTCGTTGCCGTCAACAGCTGTCGCTCGAAGAAAATGGTGGTCGGATCGGATTTGGCCTTTGGAACTGGGATTTTTGAACTTCGAAGAGTAAAAAGCATAAACGCGTTGCTGGTTTATCTTTCTTGGTTCGTCATCATGATGGAAGTAACCGAATAGGATTAGAGTCAGTTGGGCAAGATTTGGGCATAGAAGGCTGACCTAATAATTCTTAAAGAAATGTTTTTTTCCCCTCAACTGGGCAACGGATCTGGGCCAGAAATTGAGTGCGATCAGCCCACATCATTATTTAACTTCTCCAGAATCCGCACGCCAATGATTTTGTTGAAAAAAATAATATCTCCTATGGGTTTCAATGCTTTTTTCAAATATTGAATAATATGATTATTGGTGTTCAAACAAGTAGGTGTAACTATTGCATATAAATTCTGTTTTTGGGCCATGATACTGACTTTTAGGACAGCTCGACGAGACAAATTGAAGCAGTTGCTTTACCAATGCTAATATCATTGTTTTCTAAAATTATGTTGCATTTTTTGATTTTTAGTCAATTCTTTACTTTCACCTATTTAGTTTTGTTTAGTTCCAGACAATTCTTGTAGGCCCGGCCTATTGAGAGTAGATAGCACGATGTTGCATTTATTTATTTCCCCTTTCATGTGTTATAGGATTCTTGATTGCATTTTATTAAAAAAGAAAGTTCTTTACTTGAGTTGAATCCGTGTTTTCGTGTATTGCATTTCTAAGAATTATTGAGCGTCCCACACCATGGTACACAAAGCTTTAGGAATTACCCAAACATAAAAAAAACATTCATAATTATATGTGTGTAATGTAAATACAGTTTTACAATTATCCTACAAGTTAAGGTGATTGTTCGCCATATTGTAGCCACGTAAGCAAGACGAGGACATATAGCTTGAAGAATTGCCCGCACATAAATAAAATTTATAATTATGTGTGGATAATATAAATAAGGTTTTGCGATTATCTTATGAGTTGTGGTGATTAGTTGCTACATTGGAGTCAAATAAGCAATTGATGTATATAAAGTTTGCTGAATTACCCTCATATAAATAATATGTATGATCATGTGTAGGTAACGTAAGTAATAATAAATGCCGTACAATTTTATTAAAAAATTATAAACTCCCACCAATTTCTAAAAATGCGACTTTTTGTCCCACAAAATTTTAAATGCAGCTAGAAACATTTACCTACACATAATAAACGTCAAATAACAAATGAAATATACTTATTAAATTACCTACACATATTAAAATTATGTGTGGCTAAATACCTACACATAATATGTGCGGCTATTTTATATGTGGGTAAAAGACTTAATTTCTTGTAATGACATTCAAGTCTTCCTCTTGCTGAACTAGAAAAGTACAGACGGTTGATTGGTAGGTTGTTGTACCTTAATTTGAGAAGGCCAGATATCACATATTCAGTCCAGCAACTAAGCCAGTATGTTCAGAATCCACATTAAGTACACTGGGATGCCGCCATTCACTTACTTAAATATCTCAAAGGTAGTCCTTCCAAAGGACTCTTCTACCCTGTTTCTAATGACCTCAAACTTCAAGCATTTTGTAATGCAGAGTGGGCATCATGTGTGGACACGAGACGATCAATTACATATTATTGTATCTACTTAGGTCTAGCCCTCATTTCTTGGAAAACCCAAAAAAAAAAAAAAAAAAAAAAAAACCCCACAGTTTCCCGCTCCTTGGCTAAAGCAGAATATAGAAGCTTGGCATCTACAGTTTCTGAGCTTAAATGGGTCACATTTATTCTTTAGAATCTTCATTGTTTCATCTCCCTTCCCATTCCTCTATGGTGCGATAACAAAGCTGCTTTACATATTGTTGAAAATCCTGCTTTTCATGAGCGATCAAAGCATCTCGGCATTGGCTGTCACTTGGTTCGTGATCGCTACAAAGCCGGCTTTGTTCAACTACAACATATCTCCTCCAAATTGCAACGTGCTGACGTTTTCACCAAGGCGTTAGCTTAACCACAATTTAGGTTTCTTTTGTCTAAGCTAGGTTTGGTGGATATTCACCAAATCCCACCTTGAGAACCCCGGGGGGATAGAAGCTTGTTAGTTTGCAGTAATCCGATTTAATTAGTTTCGTAATTAGTTGTTTAGTTATCCACGTGTAAATATCTTGTAGGTTCTGATTAGTTTTGCTAACTGAAATTAGTTTTAGCACCTTCACGACGCTCTTCCGATCTAGATATGACTCTGTAACTATTCCTCCTTAATTGAATAAATAATACGAAGTGAAATTTTCTCTCTCTAAAATTTTATGCTCTTGTTCAAGAACTACTTACTACCGTGTTCTTTTTTAATTTTTCACTTGTCTTATCGATAGTTATTTTCATTTTTTTATGAAAAAAAGGTTCAACGACTACAGCCTACTAATTTTTAACTACCCACTATTTTTTTTTAAATTTTCGTTCTCACATAATAATATGCCTTGCTAAATAATATGCACCTGTTAAACTACCCATTCTTGACTTATTTGCATAATTATCGCAACGTCATAAGTATTTAAATTAGCTTCTATGTGTCAAAGTTTTTTTTATCATTAATGAAGTCAATATGGCAACACTACTTAGCAACATAATTCATATAGCTCAACTGGAACAATATATACGTTGACAGAAGCTAAAAAGATATAAAATAAAATACAATAACAATGTCGGTTAGCCCATTAATCTTGAAACAGATTTCCTCTTTGTACCATAAAATACTAGACATTACAAAGTTGCAACTATCTATGGATTCCCATAAATTATTTCATTGACTTCTTACTTATTTAATTAGAAACAATAATAGTAAACAATTAATTTTATTAGGTTATCAATTGTAGATCTTACTTTATATTTTATTTTATTTTATAATGATGAAGGGGTTTAGAATATTTGAAAAGGGTTCACCTTAATTTCCAAATCTAATAGTAACTGATCAGGTACATAGCTAAAGCTATAATCTACTAAGTGTTTAAAACAGAGTATGTCAATTTTTTACCTGGCTATTGACAAATTTAATGACTCATTGTAATAAAATCAAAATCTAAAAATGACCTATACTCTGTTGAAAACAAAAAAACAGTGTCTGTACCCACGTCCAAATGTATATTTGGACATGTTGCTTCTACTTTTATCCTACGAGACCGTGTTTTTTATTTTATTTAATTTCATTACATTATACTTTATGAATAAAATTTGGTTGTGCAATGCATGGGTGAAACACTAGTTTAAAGAAAAAAGAAACTATGGTGTGAGAAATAAAAGATGCAGGGAAAATGTGATTACCATTTAATAAACAGACTACATTGATCCGTTTACTTATAACCCTTAAATTTCAAAAGTAAATTACAAAGGATAAATTAAAGAGAAAAACACCCAAATTTTATCATCTTCCTCATCAAGAAGTTCCCTAGCTTTTCTCATATTTCTTGTCATTTTTTCTCAGCATTTCGATCTGCCATGAAAGTACCCACCCTGCTCCATCAAATAATCCATTCCCCGGCCCATGATTTTTTCCTTTCACAATTTTCTAAAATATTTTTTTAAAAAACTTTTTGGTCATCCTTCAATCCGCCGAAACACGGCTCTAGTTATATAACAATTAAGAATGAATATGAAGAGGAAAAAAAAAACTCCATAAAATGAATAAATAAATTCCCATTAATATCTAACTAGTTAAACCACCCGTGCGTTGCACGGGTAGGAAAACTTACTAAAATATATTATTAGATAGTTAAACATAAATCTGTAATATTTACATCCCTCCAGAAAGTACGAAAACAGAAGTATATATTAATTGAATCAATAAGCTCAACGGACTTAGTAATCGTAAAGTTCAAGATTGTTTAAAAGACAATATACATTCTTAAATATAATCCTTCGTACATATATACAATAATAGAAAAATATCTGTTACCCGCCTCATTTTAAAAATCCTAATAAAACTAACAAATTCAAAAAAAAATGTAAAATGCATTAAAAAATTCAAATAACATCAAACTCACCAATACACACGGTAGAAATGGTAAATTAACGAATCATGATGGATTAGAGTTTGTTTTAGAATTGACATTTCAAATTTGATATTTCAAATTTTTTTTTTTTTGAAAGAAAAATTAACTTCATTCCTTGCAAGGACCACGTAATAGTGGTGAAATAAAAATCGGAATATAATCAAACCAATGACAAGCCACTGGTGATTCAATTGCAAATGACGCTAAACAATGCGCCACGACATTTTCCGATCGAGGGATATGTGTGCCAAAAGAACATCCAACCGAGTGCAAAAGATGCAAGACCTGTCGAAAAAAAGGGCCTAACACCCCAGAAGCATCGGGGTTGCAGAGTCCTTGGACCACCTTCACCGCATCCACCCGGAATTCAAGAAAAGACAGCATCCTCTCCCGCATCAAGCGCAAGCCATATCGTAAAGCAAAAGTTTCTGCCATCTCCACGGAAAAACGACCCTCCATTCGTTAAGCAAAAGCGCCAATCACCCTTCTCTCCGCATCCCAAATGAAACCCCCAAGCCCCACTGTCGTCTTCCTCACAGCCGTATCCGTCTCCATAATAAAATCACCCACAGCCATGGGACCATCCCCCTATCTGCACCTGCTCTCAGCCCGCCTCACCCTCTCGGACTCGGTTTGAGCTGATCGAAAATATTGCGGCAATTCCAGTACCCCCAGCCCACTTGTTGCACCGGCCTCCTATAATTACCATGAAATGTATCATTCCTTGCTTTCCATAGGGCCCATAATATCATGCACATGGATTCCAGTGTGTTTTGATCCTTCATCCGCAACATAGAGATTAACATATGTGAACAATCCACATGCAACAATTCCTTCACCTTACCCCACAGCCCCACCTCCTTCCACACTGATTTACTCTTTTCACAACCACCAAAATTATGTAAATTAGTTTCCAAATTTCCACAGTAAACGCATGCACGCCCTCTGCCCACGTGATGCTTCTCCAAATTTTCTCCACTTGGAAAAACGTACGCTATGACAAACCCTCCAAAGGAAGATCTTAACCTTAGGAGGATTTCTCAATGACCACAGCATCTTCCATGGCTTTTGATCGAGATATGAACTACTAGCCTCCTGCGTCCGGCCTCTCTCCAAAAGCATATGATATCCACTTCGTACCGTATAGTCTCCCGAGTTTGTGAAATGCCAAATCAAACTATCCTCTTCAAATTGTCCTCCCAAAGGAATGGAAAGAATTGAATCAACATCCATGGGCCAAAAATAGTGGAAATCAGTGGCATATTCCACTGCCCCTCTGGTGAAATAAGGTCATGAACCCAAACAATGCCCTCATGAGGCGTCGAAATGACTTTGAAAGACGGTGGCCGTGGCAACCAAGAATCCGAAAACACTCTAATGGAATTCCCCGCCCCCACACTCCACCGACAGCCCAAGTTAATTGCCTCGAACCCCCAAACAAGACTTCTCCAAAGATATGAACATCCAACTCTACTCCGAGCATGCAAATATTCACCAGTAGGAAAGTACTTGTTCCTCAAGATAGTTGCCACCAAGGACGTGTGATTTTTAATAAGCCTCCAGCATTGCTTTTCAGACGTGTGCTCTTCCGATCTATAACATGTCAAGTCCCTAAATCCCAAACCACCAATAAACTTTGACTCACTAGCCTTCCTCCACTTCACCCATGCCACCCGGCGTTTATCCCCATTTCCACCCCACCAAAACCACATCATCAAACTCTGAAGATCCTTATGTACAGCAAGGGGGAGTTTAAATAAACTCATAACGTAAGTCGGTAAGGCTTGAATTACCGATTTCAGAAGCACTTATTTTCCCGCACCCGACAACAGTTTGTTTCTCCACCCCTTGATCTTCTTCCACATTCTTTCCTGAAGAAACGCAAAGGTCTGGCTTCCATTCCTCCCCACAATAGATGGCAGCCCCAAATAACAATCATTAGAAGTGTTCTGTGCCATTCCCAGCAAATTCAACACCATCTGCCTCATCTCCATATTTGTAACTTGGACCTATGGTTGAAAATTCAAGAGTATCGTATTATATTCAAGAATTTAGATTTGTAAAGATTTTCAGTAAAAGTTGTTGTTAGAATACGATAAAATGATAGCATGATCTAAGGCTGAACAAATAAACGGCCAAACCGAGAATCCGAACTAATCTGCGAAAATGGTTTGGATTGGTTTGGTTTGAAAAGTGAAATGGTTTGGTTTGGTTTAAGAAAATTTCAAGCCTTTTGAAATGGTTTGGTTTAGGTTTCAATGTTTAAAAAACTATTTAAACCGAAACGAACCGTTTTTTATGTTTTAATTAAAAAATTGTTAATGTGTAAGTAATATGAGAAAAAATATCAAAGAACTTAATTCAGCTATAATTGTCAAATTTGTTAATTGAGTTTAGTACTCTAATAAGGAATTCCTTGCGATAATTTAGTTTATTTTAGTAATTTAAAAAGCTAATTTTTTACTAATTTAATTAATACCCTTAAAAAAATTGGAGAAATTATATAGTAGTTAATTGACCATATTTTTCTAGAATTTTGACATTTAGATGGTTGAACAAAATAGCAATTTTATAAACATATTCTGACAATATCTTATTTGAAACTTATATATTATTTGAACATTTTTATTTGTTACATTTCATTAGTTATATGTTTGTGTTTTAGTAAAATTTACTAACTTTTAATTACTTTGATATTGCATTAGTATTTAAAAAGCATATTAGTATAATAGAATATTTATATTTATAAAACTATTATATTTTGAGTCCATTTTTATTATGTTGATAGACAAACTGTGGTTTAAAACCGAACCGAACCGAAAAATTAGGTTTGGTTTGATTTGATTTGAAAAATTAAATTGTCTGGTTTGGTTTACAATTTGTTCAAACCGAATCTGATAGTCTGGTTTAAAAATAAATCAAAAACCGCCCAAGCCGAACCTTGTTCACCCCTAGCATGATCATCTATGCGATGCATGGTATCGATTAAAATTTATTTAAAATTATATGTCAGAATAGACGTTAAATACTTTGTGAATCCCAAAATTATTTTTCTAGTTTTCCTCTTCAGTGAAATGTGTCATTTAGAGTAATCATTTTCTTATTATTTGAGACTATAATTTGATGATGATAAAGTAATAGTATAGCCTTAATGAAGTAACCTTCTTGTAATTATGTATAACTTTGGTGATATAATTATTAATAATTAAAGTAGAGCGACTTAATTCCTATTAAATTAAAGTTCTTGACATAATTATTGACAACTAAATATCATTTATACATTTGCAAGTAAGATAAAAATTCAGTGACATTCGATATAATTAACGTTGTCATAATTTATGTTTCTTTTTTCTTTAGTGACAACGAAAATAAAAAAATATCTCGGATAATTGATAAAATAAAAGAGATTCATATATTCACCTCGACAATTTTGATAGCAGAAATCAGGTTGTGAAGACAGCAGCAAGAATATTAAAAGATAATATAGTTAATTAGATTGAGCTTATATATAAAAAAACCCCAAAAAAATTCACATGCCACAACCAATTTTATTCGTGTACGTATTTATGCATAATTGCATTGTAGTATTGTAAAAATAAATAATATCATATTTTATATTGAACTCATGCCTACCTTAGATGAAAAGTTGAAAATGAAAATAAAACATAATTATCTCTAAATGCAATAAACAAAGTCTCTTAAAATATGAGATACCAAGATCCCTAAAAATATCATGCATTGCACAAGATACGTGTCATCAGATTTGCATAATAAAAACAGTAAATATACAATTTTGATTTAGTGCCTGACGCGTTAAATTAATATTTTATTAATAACATATTAATAGTTACTTTTTTATGTATTTGATTAATATTTTACTTTTAAATCATTTAAATTATTTAATATTATTAGTTAACAGTCTAATAATATGTATCGTGCATGTAATGGACATACCCTTATTTGCTCGAACCCGTTCAAATAAAAATTTTCATACCCATATAAGAAAACACATTCGACATACCCCTTTTAACCGGATAATACCTTGTTTCTTCACATAGCTTTTTAACTGGGTGATACTTCGTTTTATTTTGTGCCAGTACCCATAATATCACATCGTTATTTTAGTCTAGCAAGTAGCCAATATAATCATTAAAAAAGTAACATGATTTTACAATGACAATCGTTAGAGTTATAGTATACATTTGTATTAAAATTAACGTGTAAGTTTATTTTTTAAACAGCATGTCATAAATAAAGTACAATATACAGATCGGAAGTCTAGAATTACGAATTGATATGTGAATCACAAATCATCACTCAATATTTATAGTAAAATACTTGAGTATTGAGTATAAATTTAGTTGCAGAACTGAGTCCATAATTTTAAGTCCCCTCCAAACACGTCATTCAAGTTTATAGGTCCAACCTATATAAAGCTATAATAATTAGCAATCAAATGATCGAATCACAATCAACTATAGTAACCATGAGTCTGCATCACACACATGCGTTGTATGGGAAGACTAATTTTAAAAAATTCAATAATAATGAATAATAAAATACTGAACAAATACGTGCCATTGGATTTGCATAACAAAAGCAGTAAATATACAGTTTTTAGTTAGTATTTGACACATTAAATTAATGTTTTATTAATAACATATTAATAGTTACCTGTTTATATACTCGATTAATGTCTAACTATATTTTAAGTTTATATCATATGACTTATTTAATATAATTAGTTAACAGTCTAGTAATACATATGTGTGTGTACATACCCGTATTCACTCGATATCCATTCACGTAAAAATTTTCATACTCATAGGGAAGTACCTTCTCTACTTACCATTTTAATCGAGTGATACTTTATTTTATTTTATACAAATACCCATATATAATATTACGTTGCTATTATAGTGTAGAAAATAATAAATATAATCCTTAAAAAGTAACATATATATATATATAAGTAAATTAGTTTGCAGTGTCTTTATATCACAATTTCTCTCTCTAAAAAGTCTGTTAATAAAGCATTTTTTGACAGTTTATTTCCGAAAGAGGTAACTTGTGTGGTAATCTTAATTTTTTCAATTTTTATTCTATTTTACCTGATCAATACAATTTTTTGAAATAAGATTAACTATTTAATTTAATAACTAACAAATATTTATCATCATTTAATTATTTAAATTATAGATAATTTTGATTATGCAATGACAGATAAGTGTCGATATCACTAAAATATTCGTAGTTTATAATTCTTTTAGCAAAAAATTTGTAGTTTATAATTCATAAAACAATAAAAATTAATTAATATGAATAAGAAACATAATTGATTAGCCATATTCGTCAAATAATAATAAAACAATAGAAATAAATATGAATGAGAAACGTACTTGATAACCCATATTCATCAGATAATAAATTTCATTTAAAAACTTTTATTTTTTTTTCATAAATTATGTTAATTAAGTTGAATATTTAACTAATTAAACACATATATTGTTAGTTTAGATTAATTAAAATTATAATTGTAACTTTCGTCAAATAATAAAAAAATAATAGAAATAAATATGAATGAGAAACGTACTTGATAACCCATATTCATCGGATAATAAATTTCATTTAAGAACTTTTATTTTTCATAAATTGTCTTAATTAAATTGAATATTTAATTAATTAAACATATATATTGTTAGTTTAGATTAATTAAAAATTATAATTGTAATTTTTTCTTAATATTTCCCGATATAAATGTTAACAATTACGATTGTTTTTCTTTAATGGGATAAACATTTTACACTCTACAATTTATTCATTTGTAACTGCAAGTAAAAAATAAAGTGTGCCGTTTGTAGGAATTTTTGAATCTCAATAAGATAAACTTGAAGATTGTAATACAAATAATGTTCTTCTTCTCAATTAGGCTAATCAATATGAGAGGAAGTTAATTAATATTCAAATAAAAGAGAAAAAAATATTCACGTTTATCTTTATTCAAGAATCCAACTGGATCGGAGAATGTATTTTGTCAATTCTACTTTTCATATGAAATTATAATATTAATTAAATTGATTTTTTATTTCTTCTATAAATCTAATTTCGAAGATTTATGAATTTAGAGACGCTGCAGACAAAATGACTTAAAACATTGTAAAAAAACTAGCTTATTAATTAGGGTAATAGCTTGTGCAATTTATTTCTGTACTAAATAAAGGAAATTTTTATTTTTGATTATTATAGATTTTTATTATAAAACTTAAAATAGATTGATAAAGATTTTTCTGGTGCATGTAGGGGGAAGAAGATATGAGGAGAGAAACATTTATAATTGTTAAGAATGAGAATGTTATTTGTGTCATTTTAATTTTGGTCATTTTAGTATATTTGAAAAATTAGTGAGACTAATAAAAAAAGTATTGTTACTATAATTAGCCTTTAAGTATATATATGGTTAATAATAATATTTCCTTCGAGTGAAAACACGTGAGAATAGTAATATATAAATAAAAATTATTAACAAATAAAAGAGTTAGCATAACGATAAAGCGTGTTACTCTTAATATATAGCTCACGATTTCAATCCTTCATTATTACGTTTGTAATAATTTTTTTAATTAAAAGTGACGACCGATATGGTATGACATTATAAGCAATTGTGCCCGATAGAGCTTTAGGCAGGAAAGATTTTCTAATTACGTCAGATGAAATTGTAATTGCGCCAGCAAGCTGTCATTTAATCTATATATATATAAATTATAAAGATTTATTTATAATAATAATTCATTAGGGTGTGTAATCACCATTATATAAAAGGGAATCAGTGAAAAACATTCGTTTTCCACTTCCATCCCCTGCCATTTTTTTTCAATTACCAAAAATGCCATTAGTTATTAATTATCATTAATGTTTTATTATATATGTCTATATGTATATTAATTGGTTTGGTTACTTAATATGATGCAATCAATTTTGATAACATGAAATTTAGTTCTATTTATCATTTTTATTATATATAAATATATACAGGGGCGAAGCCAGGAATTTCATTCATTGTGGGTGAAATTAATTAAAAGCAACAATTTTTTATACTTCACGTTTTGTTTCTTTTTTTGAAATATTATTATATTAGTAGAATTCTCAAAACAAGGTGCAACGCACGTTGGTTACAACTAGTTTCGTAAATATATGTTTGCAGTTTAATTGATGAATTTATATATTACTGATTATAATGATATATGAATATGGTGTAAGCATAAATTCTGTGATTTAATTTTAATTTTTAAATAAAAAATTATTATAGTGTAAATGGCTTGCAGTTACAATATTGAATATTTTTAATTAATTAACCAAAAAACTAAATTGCTTTAATTTGTTTCTTCGGGTTTAATTTCTATGAAGCCATTCGTATAGTGGGTTAGTAGTAGCAGTATCGTAAGGCGGCCACATAGCAACTCAAATACTTTAGTCGGTGAATCAATAGAGAAGTTTATCATTACTCTACCAATCAATTGCTTGAAACCGAGAACAAGGAAAAATTAGAGGTGATTTGTGTGGTGACTTGGTCAATTTGGAAGGCCCGGAATAACAAATTGTGGTGTGAATAGTGTGATTCTTCTTTTACTATAGTTTCAAAGGGCTAAAATTACCTAAATGAATAGAAGACAGCACAAGGTAGAGAGAGGAGTTGCGGACAAAGGCTGAGAACCGAATGGCAGTGGGAAAAACCTCAAGAAGTGTGGTTAAAATGCAATATAGATGTTGGTATTTTTGAAGAAGATGGATGTGTTGGGTTTGGCTGGATGGTCAGGGACCATGAGGGGGCGGTAAGGAGCTGTAGAATGCAATATAAGGAGGCACGAGTTCAAGTTAAGGAAGCGAAGAGCATGGGGCTTCGTGATTCATTACGTTGGTTGCTATCATGTGGATATACCAACGTGCTAGTAGAGACGAACTGTAAACCAGTTGTGGATGCCTTAAAAAGAGCGGAAGACGAGACAGAATTTGGTCTAATTTTCAAGGATTGCAAGATGGTTCTGAAGGATTCCGACCGATTTAAAGTGCAGTATGTGAGCAAACAAAGCAGCTCATACACTAACTCGTCGTTCCAGAGATTATAATAACCCTAGTAGCTTTACTTATCCTCCGAATTGGCTTATGTCAATTATCAACTTGGATGTAAATCGAGAAATTCACGTTAATGAGAATTAAGTCTTTATTTTCAAAAAAAAAGAAAAAAAAAAAAAGAAATTGCATAACTCAGTAAGTTGAAAAGATGCTTTAACTGATTTCTTGTATTCTAGTTAGTCTGTCATATTGTAATGAAAGGCCATAGAAATTGCTGAATGCATGAAAGATAGAATGGCCACCCCAAAATCCAAGCTTTCTTAATTACCAGTGTCAAATATTTCAGAACACTGAAATTATGGGATGCCATTTTTGGTACTTGCTCTGCTACGTTATAGATAAGAATATATCTCATCTGAATCTCTGGTTTCAACTCTTTACATTTTCGGGCTGTAGGAAACCGATTACGAACTACACTCATGCCTCCCATAATTTCAAGAACTTGTTGAACTGATCATCGAAAGTCCTCCATCTTCGAAAGTCCTCCAGTACGATTAAGAGGATGAAATAACTCAAATATTCACATATCAGAATCGTCCACAAGAGGATGAAATATTTGAATTATTACCTAATGATCGTAGAATTAAACTGTCTAATATAATTAGAAAGGCAATATAAAGGACTCGTAAAATAAATAAGGAAAGTGATAAGTAATCGCTAAAGACAATAGCACAAAAGGAATCACGAACTAATCGCTACATTTAGGCAACTTAGGGCGATAGACAAACAAGGCGATTACTAAAGCTGATACTCTGATACTAAATTAACGATTGATACTAATTAACTAAATTAATTAGGCGATTACTAAATTAACTTGGGCATACTGGGCTTGATGTGTATTTTCTTCCCTGTTGTCAGTTTCTTCTTCTACATGTTGCTGCTGCCTGAGATCATATGTCAGTATAAAAAAGAAACACAAACAGAGGCATCGAACCAAAGAAAATAAAAGGCAAGAACAAAGATAACCAAAGACCAAGAACAAAACTAGCCAAAACAAAATAAAAAAACACCACCAAAACATTAATAGAAAAGCACCCATGACATTGTATAAAGCAAGCTAATACAACATATATGCACAATAATTGAATGATTACTGAGAACGATGTCTCGACGACTATCCAAAGGGAAAAATTTACTGTAAATCGGTGATCTTTCACTGTTAAGCCTCATTCTCGGACCAATATCCATCACTGAACCAGAAATCACTTATCAGAGAACGGTGATTTTTTGTGGGACTTTATAATTCTTTTCTTATGATTTTAAGGATTTTGAAGGGTTTTTTCACGGTTTGGTGTTTTATGAAAGTTCAATTGCCAAGTTCATTTGATTTTAGTATGAAAAATGACCATGCTACCCTTTTGATTATTTAGGCGCGAGAGATAATTTCTGCATAGGCGACGTCAAATGGTAGGTTTTAACGGAGACTAACGGTGGGGTTAGATGGTGCAAAAAAGGTAGGATTTAGGGTTGTAAATGCCAAGCTTGAAAGGATGAGGTTAGGTAGTACAAAAAGAGCAAATGATAGGGTTATATAGTGCCAATTAGCCAAATGAAAATTAATCATTTCGACATTAAATGGTATTTCAGATTTCAAAGTCCATATATCATTTCAACATTAAAAATTAAACAATAAATTCACCTTGATAATTGGGTGAACTTAATCAAGCACCGACGCCCGATGCAATTACCACAGCAGATAGATATTGTGGTAATTTGTGGATGTGACGATGTACTTAAATCAATGACCATTACGGTCTGAAGTAGATTCTTTGAGAGTTGAGGGGCTTATCAAAATGAATTCGGCCCGGCCCATTAGAAAACAATTGTACATTGCCAACCAACGTAACGTTCATAAAATGAGGAAATTAAAGATTGTACACTTTTTTCTTTTTTATATCAATTATACAACTCTCACATAAAAAATTGCTCTTTTACCTTAACAGATTGCAGTTATGCCACTCCATTTTTCTTCCTTTTTTTTTCATTTTTTATAATAATTAAAGTATTATTATTTTAAATTTTATTATTAGTTTATATTTATTTATTACCCTACATTTCATCTATATATATTAGTTTATATTAATTTGTTACCCTACATTTCATCTATATATATACGCACATATAAAACCTAGTTGCATCCCAAATCAACCGCCGTTGTCGCTGCCGCCACCAACACTGCCATCAACGACACAACCGCCGTCGGAGCACCCTGCCACCCCAACTTGCCGCTCGCCCACCCCCCACCACCCCTTTGCTGTTGCCACATAGGGCCTCACTGGCGCTGCTGCTATGACTGTTTACAGTAGTTGTGGCACATAATCAGTAATTGCTGCTGTTCGCTGTCAAACAGCAGCGCCACTACTGCGGAGTTTGATGTTGCCACTGGAATGTTTTCCGGTGACTGACTCTTATGTCTTTTTTTTTTTTTTTTTCATTTCCATACTTGCGGCTGTAACCATGGATCTCTTCCTTTTTTCTTTTTTCATTTTTTTTCTCATTTTGTTACCATCTGATCAAGGTTGTTACCATCTTTCGGTTTTTTTTTTTTTTAAGATTTATTCTCCTATGTTACCATTGAACGGACTGTTACCATCTTTCAATTGATATTTCTTTCCCTATGTTACCATTCTCCTTTTTGTTATTTCCCTATCTTTTATCATTTTATTACCATTTATCAGGTTTGTTACCATCTTGTTGTTATACATTTACTGTGTTTATAGTGTGGCAGTTTTGGCAGTTGACGGCGGTCTCGAGGTGAAAGTGCTGTTAGCGTTACATAAACATACTATTTTTTATTCGAAAAAATTATATTTAAGTAATTATTATTTTAATTATAATAATTTATAAAAAATAAGAATTAATAAATAATTGAATTTTAATTAAAATTGGTTTAGGGTAGTTTTCAAATAGAAAATAGTATTTTTGCAATTATTTTCAATTTCAATCTAGAATTAATTTTTTAAATACTATTAAAAAGAGTGATTTTTAGGTAAAGAACCCGCATAAAATTGATCCACTGATTAAACTATAAAATTGGGCCAAGAAACCCGTGAGGATAACTGGTCTGGGAGGTCCAATATCTACATTGATCTCATACATAATCCTTTAGGACGTCTATTATTAATTATTTAATTAATGATTAACAATAAGTGGAATAATAATTGCCGCACGTGTTTTACTTATCATAAAAATAAGCATTAAACGTGTAGCTTATACTCTAGTACCTTTTTTATATGAGGCCATAAGTTATATTCTATTTTTAATACTAGCTTGAGACTTCACTTATACAATGCGGAGATCAATATTTGATAAATTTTAATGAAATTAACTACTAATAAAATCACTCGTTTCAAAAAAAAAAAAAAAAACTATTAATGAAATCACGTGACACTTGTAGAAAACTTTCGTTCCAATGATTTTATCCAACAACCTCTAAATCTCTAATTATTAATCTATGCATTATAGCATCTCCAATTCTTTGTTCATAATAATTGAAAATAAGTGGCACGATTACTCTTCGAGATAATATCTGCTTAAGTGTTACTTCAATTAATTTATAAAAATATTATACGAGTTTGATCTTTTTCATCCTATCTATAATAACGAGCTAGTGGCCTCTTTCTTAATTATAGGAATGTTCAAGTGCCAAATATTTAGTGCCATAACGACACCATATAGTTATTTATTATAATATTAGCTCATCATAACGCTCTTCTCAAATTACATCACGGCTGATATTATATTACATTATCTGTTTGATACATGAACATTTTCATAGTTAATCAAGGGTTTTAGAAGTTAATTCCCAATTTATGAAAAATACATAAAGCCTAGTCCAAAATGTCTTAATCACGACAGAGATGAAATTGATAGAGTAATTCTAAGGGGACATGAAAAAGGGACATTATTAGGTGACATTCTCATGTGGCACACATTTATTGAGTGATGATTATATGATTACTTTTTCATCATCCAATACAAGTGCGTCACACAAGAATGTCACTTAATAATGTCCTTTTTTCATATCTCCTAGAATTTTTCAAATTGATATGGATTTTCATGTTTTCATGGGTTAAATCATTTAAACCGTCCCCCATTTATAATAACAAAAAAGAAAGGGAAAAAATAGTAGTGGTTAGAGAGGTGGAATGGACCATCAAAATAATATGTCAAATGTCACTATTATCATGGAAGTTATTAAAATTAAAGTAAATAAAAACTAAAACTTGAACCTAAAATATACATATACACACACACCATTATGCTATTTATTATTTATCGACCTACAATATGTACAAATTTAGATTTCTTTTTACTTATTATTATAGATTTCTTTATACTGTGTTTCATTAGAATTTATGTTTACGTGCATTTCTACGGTCAAAATACATATTGTAATTATATTTTAAAAAAAGTTGACAAAAACTAGAACGACGTGGAATCGTGTTTGTTTATTAAGGACAAAGACTCAAATACCTTTTAATTAAAAATATGGTGATAGTGGCTCTACATAAAACTTTTTGGTCTCAACCAACTTCACGAGCTTCTAATTTCCGAAAGACACCAACTCACAAATTTTCGAGTGACCTCATCGAACACGCTTGTAGACTTTTCAAGCATTGTTTCTTCCTTGAATTTTAAGCGTGTCGGTTTGATTCAATTTATAGTAGTTAATTTATAAAGTGAAATTATAAATAAGTGAAATGAGTGGTGTAGATTTAATAAAAGTTTAAAATTTGTAGTTATAAATAAATAATTGTTAAATCAATAATTAAATTAATAATAAGTGGAATTATAATGTATTTTGGTAAATAAGATCAAACAAGTACTTAATTAATTTCCCAGGTCTTTGTTTCTCTGATTATTTCGTTGTTTCTTCTTCTACATTTGACAAAGAACAGAGTATCGTTTTCTCCCAAGCTTGGGAATTAGAGAAAAAGACTTGGGGCATTTTCTTTTCTTTTTTTGTCAGTTGGGTAGCCAAGAAATCTGAAGAAGCTGTGAGGAATAACGTTGTACCCAGGTGATTCTTTGTTTTCTTTTGCTTTTTTCGAATGTTGATTGTAATCATTTTTCTATTTTCTGCAAATAGAGGGGCTTATTTGGTCTTACCTGGGTTTGTTACATGTTTACTTTTTGTTATCGGGGAGATTATATTGGTAAACACTAGGTGAAGAAAAGAAAAAATTTATATACTGTAGAGGCAGAATTTATTTATTTGTGTGAAAATTTATGTAAAAATTTTATGCAAAAGTAGATTTTGCATCATGATATGCTGAAGCTTTCTGGTATATACTTTATTCTTTTGGAAGATTACCTTTTGAGTGTTAAAAACCGGGTTAAGTGTTGGTGCGCATTAGCAGGGTATAGAGAGAATCAAAATTTACTTTCTGGTAATAGTAAAATGAAATACTTCAAAAAGTCAAAATCTTTGCTGCTTTGCTGATTATTCTTCTAATGATAATTGGAGTGTCTGAATTTGAGGAAAATAACTTCTAATGGATCCTTGGAGTGTCTGAATTAAGGAAAAATGTTTGTATGCTGGCATCTGATAATAGTTGATAGTGGTTTCCGAATATCGAATTTCTTTCAACACTCTGTGACCCATAGAGGCTGTTGTTCATTCTGTATTCTCCAGTTCCTTGTCTTTTTGGAAGCTTTTGTGTATTTGCTAATTTTTCTATAGTTTGTTTTTCCTCACATAGTTAGAATTCTTCTCATGAACAGGGATCCTATTTTCATTTAACTAGTTCAAAATATTTGCGGGTAGTAATCATGAGCAATCTCAAGCTAGCAGTGGAGATTGTGAGGGCTTACAATCTTATGCCAAAAGATGGGCAGGGTTCATCAAGTTCCCTTGTGGAACTCCACTTTGATGATCAGAAATTCCGCACAGATGTCAAAGAAAAGGATCTTAACCCGTATTGGAATGAAACTTTCTATTTTAACATATCTAATCCAGATAACCTGCATAACCTCTCGCTCGAAGCTCGTGTTTATAACAGTGAAAAGAACACAAGTTCCAAGTCGTCCCTTGGGAAGGTTAAGATAACCGGTACATCATTTGTCCCCTATTCTGATGCTGTTGTTTTCAATTATCCTTTAGAGAAAGGAAGCCTTTTCTCCCGAGCAAGAGGGGAGCTTGGCCTGAAAGTCTATGTAATAGATGATCCGTCAATTAAGTCTTCTATCCCACTTCCTGAAATGGATTCATCTTCAAATTCAAGTTTGCACTCAGTTGAAGGTGAAACAGCTTCACAGAAAGTTACAAATGTCTTTTTAGACTTGTTAGGTGGTGGCAAACGGGGGAAACCACGGACATTTCACCATCTTCCCAACTCGAATTACCAGCGATCACAGCAACCATCTTCTGCAACATCCAATCAACGAGTCAAATATGGAGCAGATGAAATGGCATACGAAGCACAACCTCGACAAGTTTTCCGCATGTACCCAGGTTCATCCTCGCAGCCTGCTGATTATCTTATTAAGGAAACGAGCCCTTACCTAGGAGGGGGACATGTTGTTGGTGGATGGGTAAGACGTTCTGACAAGCCTTCCAGCACCTATGACCTTGTTGAGCCAATGCAGTTCCTCTTTGTACGAGTTGTCAAAGCACGTGACCTTCCTTCCAAGAATGTTACTGGAAGTCTTGACCCCTATGTTGAAGTTAAACTTGGTAATTATAAAGGAGTCACAAAGCACTTTGAGAAAATGCAAAACCCTGAGTGGAACACAGTGTTCACCTTTTCGAGAGATAGAATGCAATCATCTGTCTTGGAAGTTGTAGTTAAAGACAAGGATATGGTAAAAGATAATTTTGTAGGTAGGGTTAGTTTGGATCTACATGAGATCCCAACACGAGTTCCGCCAGATAGTCCATTGGCTCCAGAATGGTATCGCCTAGAAGATAAAAAAGGAGAGAAAAAGAAAGGGGAGTTGATGCTTGCTGTTTGGATTGGCACACAAGCTGATGAGGCTTTTCCCGATGCTTGGCATTCAGATGCAGCAAGCCCTGTTGATAGCTCAGTATCTTCAACATCCATCCGCTCTAAAGTTTACCATTCCCCGAGATTGTGGTACTTGCGAGTGAATGTTATTGAAGCACAAGATTTAGTTGTGACTGAGAAAAATCGCTTTCCAAATGTGCACGTTAAGGCACAGCTTGGCAACCAGGTTTTGAAGACAAAAGCAGTTCAATCACAAACTATTAATGCTCTATGGGATGAGGATCTGATGTTTACTGCTGCTGAACCGTTTGATGAGATCGGAAGAGCTTTCAGTTGAAGATCGTATGGGACCAAACAAAGATGAGACTCTTGGTAGAGTCACCATACCACTAACCACAGTTGAGAGGCGTGCTGACGATCGAATTGTCCACTCGAGATGGTTTAATCTCCAAAAATCAAGTTCAACTGATGCAGAGGAGTCCAAGAAAGATAGGTTTGCTAGTAGGATCCATCTTCGGATAAGCCTTGATGGAGGCTATCACGTTCTTGATGAGTCTACTCACTACAGTAGTGATCTTCGACCAACAGCAAAACAGCTGTGGAAGCCACCAATAGGTGTATTGGATCTTGGCATTTTAAATGCTGATTCCATTCACCCTATGAAAACGAGAAATGGTAGGGGAACGTCGGATACTTTTTGTGTTGCAAAATATGGTCAGAAATGGGTCCGTACCCGAACAATTGTTGATAGTCTAAACCCAAGGTACAATGAGCAGTACACTTGGGAGGTGTTTGATCCAGCCACTGTTCTCGCCGTTGGTGTTTTCGATAATGGACATATTAGTGAAAGGGGTTCAAATGCTGACAGGGACATGAAAATTGGGAAAATTCGGATTCGTATCTCGACTCTTGAAACCGGCCGTGTGTATACCCATTCTTACCCGTTGCTAGTTCTCCAGCCTTCAGGTGTAAAAAAGATGGGAGAGTTGCATTTGGCTATAAGGTTTTCATGCACATCGATGGCAAACATGATGTGCTTTTACTCGAGACCGCTTTTGCCAAAGATGCATTATGTTCGGCCATTGACCATGATGCAGCTCGACATGCTACGCCACCAAGCTGTCAGTTTAGTGGCAGCAAGACTTGGTCGAGCAGAACCCCCTCTCAGAAAAGAAGTGATTGAATACATGACAGACGCCAATTCACATCTCTGGAGCATGAGACGCAGCAAGGCAAACTTCTTCAGGATGATGTCAGTTTTTAGCGGCTTGTTTGCTGTTGGTAAATGGTTCAAAGAAGTTTGTACGTGGAGAAATCCCATCACATCAGCGCTAGTGCACGTCATTTTCATCATGCTAGTCTGCTTCCCCGAGCTGATCCTTCCGACACTTTTCGTATACATGTTTCTCATTGGGCTCTGGAATTACCAGTTCCGTCCAAGGTATCCTCCTCACATGAACACAAGACTGTCCTACGCTGATGCAGCATACCCTGACGAGCTTGACGAGGAATTTGACACATTTCCCACTCGACAAAGTAATGAAATAGTAAGAATGAGGTATGATCGTTTACGCAGTGTGGCTGGTCGGATTCAGACTGTGGTAGGCGATCTCGCATCCCAAGGGGAACGAGTTCAGGCATTGTTGAGTTGGAGGGATCCACGGGCAACAATCATATTCATGGTGTTCTGCATACTTGCTGCCATCGTCTTCTATGCTGTGCCTTTCCAGTTACTGGTTGTTTTCACTGGATGTTTTGTAATGAGGCATCCCCGATTCCGAAACAAGTTGCCGCCAGCTCCACTCAACTTCTTCCGTCGTCTGCCTACAAGAACTGATAGTTTGTTGTAAGTCTCTGTGTGGACTGGACGCTGTTTTCAATCGTTGCCAAAGTGCATAAAACTCTTACATTTCATGTTATATGATGCTATTGTAATTTTCGTGTACAGCTATTCTAGATGTTATTTTGTGACTCCAAACCAAAATTCTCCAGCAGATGTATGTGATCACGATCCGTTTGATAAACCCTTTCGAAAGGCTTTTGCAATGTATAGTTTCTTACTGTACACTTTTCTGCCATTGATGTATGGCCGGCCGGACAGGGATGATAAGAAAGATGTTGAATGTTATTTCAATTATTATGCGTCGTGACATGCATAATTTTGTGTCTTGTTTTTCACATCCTTACTTTGACGTAATCAAGGTTGAAAATTTGGGGAAAATGTATACTTCACTTAACCTTTTGTCTTAAAAATAAGAAAGAAAGAAATTTAAATTGCCGCATTTAACTGTGAATTGTACAATAGTCGATTGTTCTACCACTGAGCTATGGACTAGTTCTTCTATGGAGTCCAATAGTCTCTAATGGATTATATGACAGATTTTCATTAGGCACATTAAGAGAGTTTGTCACATAATTCATTAGACACCATAGAATATATGGACCCCTTGCTGTTATCTTCTCTTGAAAAGTTTTATTTCTTGTAAGCTTTCTGATTCTACAATTCACAAATTAAAACACAAAATTGAAGGTGTTGAAAAACCTTTTTTTTTATTAATTTCTTTTCAAAATGATTTTTCCCCTAACAAAAAAATGTTTTATTTTAACGAAATGTTAAGATTTAGAAAAATTTTTAACGAAATGTTAAGATTTAGAAGTTAAATTTAAAAAAAAAAAAAAAGAAGGAGGACTGAAAAGTTCATATTTATGTGTATTCCACGGGCGGAGCTTCAGCACTGGACTTTCCCACGGTCCAATAAAAATCAGACTTGACCGCACTGACAACTTAGCCCACAACTGGAACCAAATTTTGAAAGAAATTTTTGAATAATAGACTTACGATCATAACACTCAGTTGCGCCGTCCAGGGTGGAAATCCATTACCTTTGACTTTATTCTACTACTTCATCTTGTAAAGCACAGAACTTTAGGGTGTTAAACGTACATTACCGATGTGGGATAATTCTTCTAGGAGTAGCAATCGAGGCTGACTGTCTGAGGCATCTTTAGTTTTCTATTTCCTGTGAAGCCTGGTATTCTTAGAGAATGAAAATTCAATCATTACCATAATGTACCAACAGAGAATGAAAATCCAACCCTTACGATATGGAAGAAAATTTCTTCAATCAAATTCAGATTTTTTAAAACTTAAAACCGAAATTTGGAAGGTTTCTCGATGAGAGAAGGTGCATAAAAAGTTAAAAGTAGAGAGAGAAATCGAAAAACGCAAGAGAGAGAGAGAGAGAGAATCGAAAATCAATCGTCGGAAATGAGGAAATACGATTTGTGGCCGGTGTTCTTCATGAGAGAATGGAAGCGAATCAGGCACTTCCTTGTTGGATTTGCCGTTATTGGGACATAATCACCAAGTTCTCCCTCGGATTAATAGAGATGCGAAGAATTCTGCCTTCGTGCAGAGGCACGGGAAATGAATTGTGGAGGCTGGTATTCTTGGAGAATAAAGGATTCTTTCTTGTGGAAACAGAAGTTTTTCTTTTATGCTTTATCTCTTTTGATATCAATAATTATCTAGATGTTTGTCTGATTGCATGAACACATTCAATTTCATAGCGGTAGCCACACTCGTGTTTCTACTTTTGACTGAAACCCTTTTGGGTAGGAACTGTTATTGCCTACATCTTTTCTCAACGCATAGCTCGGACAGAGTTAAGTATTTTTTTTTTTTTTTTTGGGACTAGTGTTTAATGCAGGCTCGTTAAGTGTGGGATGGGAATCAGTTAAGCTTGGGTAAGGTTTTCCTCGAGATAGAGGGCACTAATCATCCGTTGGCTCCACTGAATTTTTCCCTTAGAATTTTCGACAGCACTGAGCTAATTTCCTGGCTCCACCCCTAGCGTATTGTGTTGGTTAATAAAAGAAGTCATTCGTATTTAAAAAAAAAAAAAAAGAGGTCATCTGTATGATTTAATAACATGCGAAACAGATACTTTAGACGAAATCAAGAATATCCAGCAAGTCATTTTCGACAAAGATGCCAAACAAGAAGCCGAAACCACTCACCCAGGGAAGTTAGATCATTTGGAGTTATTATACACAAATGTAGGATATTAATTCATGATAACCCTATAATTTGGAATAAGGGACCTCAATTTTCCCCCTTCTCCTTTATGCCTCTCTATTCTCTATTGTATGACTCTATTTATATGCTTTATGAATAAATTTTTTCCTTCCAAAAACTAATAACAACACGAGAACGTAAAGCAATATTATAATCATGAAGCATTGGTGATGGTCGAGATATTAGTATTACACAGAGAAATCAGTTACAATTTGTTCATCTCTATCAATGCCTATGTATGAGTAGAATAAGAAGAAGAATGTGTCCAGTGGTCGCAGCCAGTTTGATAGATCTTGCTTCTTAGACTGAAATGAGGAATCCTAAACACAGAATGTAAAAACAGATCTTGATTTTATTTGTTAAATTCTTACAGTGTACAGACACAATGACACTTCACACAAATAGCAAATGGTGTACAAGCCACAGACAAAGAAGTCAGGCACGGCAGGAGAGAGATGGCGATTCAGTTCCATCATTAGTGACGAGACATCTTTCACATCTATAGCTTTGCTGCCGCTAATGTGTTAAAAAGTACAATCATAAGAACACTAAATGATACTTGTCCTCTGGAACCCCTAATTCAAATCATCTCCTTTTGATTATTTGGGCGAACGTGGCAAAATAAAAACAATGAAAATCCATTTCCCGACCCCATCCCCAACCCGTAGGAACCATGACATCTTCAGAAGTCAGTAACAGACAATAAAACCCTGTTCTGAGTAGAGGCATCAGCTGCTTGTTTGCAGCCAGACCAATATGGGTCAGACATGAGGAGCCGCTCATTTGGATATCTGGCGAGGAATTCTCGTATTTGGTATCTTGTTTGTGATCCTCAGGCTTCTGTCCATCCTGAGTCACATCATCGCGTAGATGCATCGGAAGCTTCATTTCTGCAAGTTATATATTTCACATAAACATGATATCCTTTCAAGTTCCAAGAAGCAAAAAATTTGAGAACGAGCGTCAATCCGTGAACGGTTCCCTATCATTAAAATTCGGTATATAAACAGATTAAAATGTCATGGATTTGGCCATGATGAAAAAATTCATTACCAGAATGCAGTTTCAGTTAGAAGACAGCCATTCAAACTCCATAACATCCCAGAAAGAAGAGAGGGAAAAAAAATAAAATAATAAAAGAGAGCAAGAAATATTAAGAACCTAGAAAAAGAGTAGAGGGAACCCAAAGTAACATACGCTGGGAAAACAAGGGTCAACTTCCAGGGATATAGCTCCACATGATTTTATACGAAACCAAAAGGCATAAAAGGTTTGACTGGTTTTGAAAGACACACATGCACAAATTTTGGCTTCCCACAAGCTAGAAGATGGAATGTTAGGCTTACGATTTTGGTGGAACAAAGCTTAGGAGATTCCACACTTGGAGAACCAACCACAACAAACAAGTCCCTAATCTTAGCTTTTGTGATTGTGATTGTACAATGCACATTCATATCTTATATCTTCCTATCAATCAAAATTATTTACTCTCTTGTTTTCCAAACTAGGAAAAAAAAATGTTGAGTACCTGATTGCAACAAATGTCCACTGTGCTTCATGTAGTGGACCTGTAAGTGAAGCTAGATAAAGCATTGTCTCGACACTCTTCAGAAACTGAGCCGGCTGGCAATTGATGATGATCACAAGAGGAATGTTGAGTTTTGGACAGAACACCCCATATGCAGTGTCAAGTGGGAAACTGCAGCACTTCAAGGATAACAAGCAATTGAACATCATAAGCCAACACGATGAGCGAGCTGTCTGGAATTTTAAAAGTTAGCTGAACTGGATGGATAGACCTGTATGTTTGCATGGGCTCAGTTAAGATAACAGAGTGCTGCTGCTTCAACAGATATGAAGATAAGTTTGATTAATACAGCAATTATCATTTAGCTCAAATCATGCTATAACCAATCTCTTTCTTCAATTCCCGCTTGTTTACTAGTCTTCTCAACTTTTCAACCTCGGCCCATCTGCCCAGATCTGCATACAAGTTTGAGAGACTCACATAATAGCTGGTATCTTTTGGATCGAAATTAATGATCGTTTTGGCAATATATTCAGTGATGTCAATAGATCCATGAGCTTTTCTGCTGCCCGCAAGAAGAGATCCCCATATCCTTTTATCAGGTGTAATGGGCATATTGTTCACAAATTCAAGAGCCTCTTCTATATTGCCTTGACGACTGAGCATGTCCACCATGCAGGCAAAATGTGCAAGTTTTGGGGTAATATCATATGTCTCTTCCATGGCATTAAACCAATTCCACCCCTCGTATTCGAGCCCACAGTGACTGCATGCTGACAGAACAGATATGAAAACAATGTCATTCGGCTTTACCCCACAAGATAACATTTTTGCAAAGCACTCAAGAACCTCATCTCCACAGCCATTAATCCCATAGCCATTGATCATTGAACTCCAACATATGAAATCTTTCAAGTGATTTTCATCAAAAATAGCTTTCCCCGACCTTACACTTCCAAATTTGCAGTACATGTCAATTAATGCTGAAGTCAAGAATGTATTCGATAAGTACCCCCATTTAGTTATATGTGCATGTATACTTTCTCCAATCTCTTGAGAAGCAATCAAAGAAGAAGCTTGTAGTAAACTAACATAAATGGCCTCAATAGGCTTTTGGTCAGCCAATTGCATCCGTCTAAATGTATCAAAAGCCTCACCAGGCCGTCCACCTTGAGTAAAGGCCGCAATCATCACACTCCAGGCAACATCATCTTTCTGGTTGAGTTGATCAAACAACGCCCTAGCTGATCTAACATGACCAAAGTTAGCATAAACTTGAAGAAGTGCAGTCACCATGGAAACAGATGCAACATAACCCATTCTCAATACAAGTCCATGAAGTCCCTGCCCAATAAGATGTCCATCTAGTTGTGATGACGCTCCAATTATTTCTCGCATAGTAGATTCATCCATTTCAGAGCCAGAAAATCGCATTTTTGAAAACACATAAAAGGCTTTATTCGGACAATCATTTTCCAGGCACCCGTGAATCATAATCCTCCATGAGACAAGATCTTTCATAAGAATCCTCTCAAAAATGAGAAATGAAGCCTTCAAATTCCCACACTTGGCATACATGTCCACAAGTGAGTTCTGCACATTTGTATGAGAATAAATTACCCTCTTAATGGAGAAACCATGCACTTCTTTTCCAACATGCATAGCACCGATATCAGCACATGCTGGGAGTATGCTAACAATGCTCACATGGTTCGGCTGCAGACCCCAAAACTGCATTTTCTTGAATAAATCAAATGCCTCAACATGATCCCCATTCTTAACACACGCGGAAACCATTGCACCCCACAAGATGACATCTTTATTACGCGTTTCATCTAAACAGTTTCCAAGAGAACCTCATATCCCAAGTTGAGTAAACGCCAATCAGCGCTGTGACAACTGATACTTCCATCTCCAGAAATCCCATCTTTATTGCAAACCCATGAATGCCAAGAACAGAATCCCTCAAACCCATTTCACCAATTGCTTTTATCAGATTAACACTGTAACAAAATTTGGTCTTTGATTGCTCATAAGCATTGTTTTGAACAACCCAATGGCCTCCTGAGGCTTTTTTTTCCTGACAAAACTCGAAATTTTCGACGTCCATGATACTATATACTCGTTTCGATCAAAAGAATCAACTGGAACAGTGGAAAGTGAGTTTCTTTGCTGGAAACCAATGCAATATACGCAGTTTATTGAGGTCTTAAAACATGTATATCTTTTGGTGATTTTGTCAAACAGTTTGTGCGCATTCTGATAAAATCGTACATTTATCATATGCAAAGAAGTCTCCGCCAGGTTTCTTTCAACTAAGGTGAGCCGGCGGCTCTACGACCGTTTCTACAGCGCAACCAATTTTTTACCAGCGTTCCCATGACAGTTGACACCAATCTGAACTCTGAGAGTTATACCAATGAATTGTTAGTGAACACTGAGTTACAATATCAGAAAAACAAAAGATTATTTTAACAATATCATTTTAACAAAAGATAATTGAATTATTTGAGACATACATCTACACAAAAAGAAATTATCAAGTACACAAAGAATTATACTTGCAACATTACCAGAAAAATGCCTCATCCACATTTCTGAAGTCTTCGCTAAGAGGTACATTCTTATTATAACCTCTTCTCATGAAATTTTCTTTGTTTTCTGATAGCTCAAAATAATGTTATTTAGTTTTGAATTTAGATAACCTTCCACCATTTTTTTGCACCAGTTGTCAAAAGATTTCATCCATATAACGTCAAACCTCAAATTGTTTCAAAGGGAGAAAAAAATCCCTTGACATTTAAGACCTCCAATAGTAACTCAATCTAATAATCAATTATGACCTAAGCATTTTCATGGAAAAGTAATTTATCGTAAGAATTTTAGATAATTCACCTTCCATGGGAAATCAGAAATGTAAAATTTATTAACATTATAAGACTTCTAGATAATTGTCCTCCGATGAAGGAAAACAAATATGAACAACATAGCAATTGTTACATCTTTTAGCACCTTAGTACAAAGTGAGACATTTTCATGCATGCTTAAACAAGTAATTTCAAAGCTTTGCTCAATTCGATGTTATTTGAATCAAATTTACTATTAGTACATAGTAGAAAATACCCATCACTTCAAGAGAACACCATTTCTTCTTGGTAGATATTGAACCTAATAGAGAGAAATTCAATTTTTTTCTTATGCGACTAAAAATCTCAAGTTTCAATAAGATTGACAACTAATGGAAGCATAGTGCTCTATAGATCTCACATCCGACAACAGAAACTCCTGATTTTTGGGAATAAACATGTTAACTCATGCAAATAGTATGCAAATAGTCAAGTAAAGGCACCGCTGCCATTTTATGCATGTCGATCTCTTCAATTTTATGTAACGCATCAAGTAAACTTGAAAATATCGAATTTCTTGGCTATGAAAGTGATGAAGAAAGATGGATAATTAAAAAAAACAAAAATAAAAAAGTTAAATTTTAACGCTCAAGACTCCAATTGCAATGTCAGCCACAGCAAGACGAAATGCAACTCCAATTGCAATGTCAGCCACAGCAAGACGAAATGCATATTTCTCTATTTTTGCATCTTTTCATGAAAAAACATTATTGTTATGAACCTGGAAATGTCAATTACAGCTACAAAGGGAAAAAAAATGAAGGAAGAAGCCAAATGATTGTCCCAAACATTGAAATACAAACTGATATATAGATATAAGCATTTGGGAGCCAATTTATCAGAAACCAGGATCTTGTTGAATGAGAGAGATTGTGCAATAGCCACTAAAACTGAATACAAGCATTAAACATTCTCTGCCATTCCATTTAAAACAGAAGTCACTTTTATCGATTCATCCAGCCATAGGAATATCACAATCTCTATCTCTGTTGCTCGGACACGGCTGGAAGGCCGGCACACCCGTGTCAACACGACACGACACGGATTCGGGTGTGGGATCCGTACCGGATCCCTGAAATTCCAAGTGGACACGGCAGAAGACGACCAGAGAATATTATGACTGCAAAACCTGAGGGCTTAGAGAAAAGGGGAAGCTTACCACTTACCGGATCTATTGAGGTAGAAGTAGAACTAGTGAGGGATGAGTGGCCGGAGAAGTTTCAGTCGCCAATCCACCGTGAAAGCTGCCTGTGTGTGAAGTCGTACGCTACCAAAATGTTGGAAATGGGTTTAGGGTAGACGAAGAAGCGTTTGAAATACAATTTTACCCTTACTCCATCATTATGGGCCTTTGTTTTATGGGCCTTTTTGAGGTGATGAGCTGGCCCAATAATTAAAAAAAGAAAAGATGGTCCAATAATGAAACAACGTTTAGTGTTTTGCATTATTTTAAATTCCAGAATGCGTGTCCCCGCACCCGTGTTTAAAATTCAGATCCTTTTCAGCCGTGTCTCCGTATTCTAAGTTTTTGGAAATAAAAGATCCAACGCTCGGATCCGTGTCCAAATCGGACACCCGCAACCGAGTCCGAGCAACATAGATCTCAATGAATATCACAATCACATATAACACAATGAAAACATTAAATATACTTTCGGGCTTTTAGGGTCACCAAAAATTGGGGGAAGGATGAAAATTAGAATAAAACATAGAAATATTTACCTATGCAAAACCAGAAAAATTAAATCAGAGAAAAAAGAAGAACAACCGGAAAAGAAAATGGGAGGGGAGACTATTTGATGCCGTCGTCAATCGGAGTGGAAGCCGAACAGG